>ML785193.1:691580-744440 GCA_009831015.1 Picea engelmannii | reverse complement strand
TGTTCAAGTGCTATTTCTGTTGCTATTTCGTATATCATTTCTGTGTATTGTGAAGATTATGCTGGATATTTCACTGTTATTCTGTTATTTCTAGCATTTCGTTTCTGTTCTGCACATTTTATATATCTGGTATCTTGCACATTCACTGCACCTCTATACTCTACCTCTACTATAGATAAAGAAATCATGAATTACTTCTTGCTAGACCAACAAAATGGCCCTCAGCCAAAGCTAAAAACATAACTAGAGGTGGAATTGCGGCTTGTACCATCGCCAACCCAATCAGAATCTATGTACCCAATCAGTGAAAGTGGGCAATCTACAACATAAATGATACCAAAACTGGGAGTACCTTTCACATATCTAAGGATTCTCTTTGCAACTTTCTAGTGAATCTCATGAGGCTCCTGCATATATCTAGAACAAAATCCTACTGCAAAAGAGATATCAGGTTGGGTGTGAGTAAGATACAACAAACTCCCAACCAACTGTCAATACAGTGTACTGTGCACCAAAGGTGTAGTACCCGCATCCTCAAATATGACCACTGAAAGAAAGGGAGATGCTTCTGGATTGCATTTGGTCATTTGAAAGTGGACAAGTAGATCTGATGCATACTTAGACTGTTCCATCTTGATCCTACCATGTAGAATTCCTACAGAAACCTCAAGACCAAGAAAGTAGTGCAACAGTCCCAAATCTATCATGGAAAATCGATCGTGCAAAGCTAATTTTGCCGAATCAATAGTTGAAGTAAGGTTCCCTGTCATCAGTAAGTCATATACATAAAGTAATATCAGAAAAAATGAATCATCATGTTGCAGCAAATAAACATTCAGATCAGATTTTCATCGAATGAATCCAATGGAAAGCAGGAAAGAATCCATCTTTGCATACCAGGCTCTGGGAGCCTGTTTTAGGCCATACAAAGATTTCTTTAATCTGCAAACGAGGGAAGAGTTCTAAATTTATCCCTGTGGCTGCTCCATATAGATATCCTCCTTGAGATCTCCATGAAGAAATGCACTCTTCACATCCATGTGGTGAACTTCCCATCTGCGAGAAGCGGCAATGGCCAAAACTAGTCGAATGGAGTCCATTTTTGCAACATGTGCAAATGTCTCTGTGTAGTCTATGCCATGTACCTATGAGTATCCTTTTGCGACAAGTTGAGATTTTTACTTTCTGATATCACCATCTACAGGAATATTTGTTTGATATATCCATCGGCATCGGACAAGCTTTCTTCCTTTCAGAAGTGGAACCAAGTCCCATGTGTTGTTGTCCATAAGAGTAGAGTACTCTTCATCCATGGCAGCCTCCCAGAGTGGGTTTCCAGTAGCCTTAGAGTGTGACTTTGGATCTGAACCAAGTGACATATAGAAATGTATTGGAATAAAATTTTCTATGGCAGCCAGGGCTTGAGGAGCCCCAAAAAACTGTGATCTAGTTCTTCTTGTATCTGCAGGATCACTGACTAGTTCACCCGCATCTTGTAGTGTTTTCTCTGCCCAAGTTGGAAACTGAGTTGGAGAATTCATGACCTGCTCCTCATAATTTGTATCAGACCCAAAATTCTTCTCTTATTTCTTCTCTAAAGTGCTCAAAGAAGTTTCTGACTCCTCCTCATCAGTGACAACAAGTGGTTCCTCGGCAGGGTCTTCTGAAAAATCATGCAGTGATTCTTCTTCAAACTTCACACTTCGAGCTAGAATGAAATTTTTAGTGTGAGAGTCCAGCAATATATATCCTTTGACACCTTCAGGATATCCAAAAAATATGCATTCAACACTTTGAGGCTCCAAAGCCTTCCTCTTATCTGTCGGAATGTGAGCCCATGCTCGTGAACCAAAAATACGAAAGTGCGACACTTTCGGTTTCTTACTGGTCCAACGTTCAAAAGGAATGGTGAATTTGAGTGATTTGTGAGGAACTCGGTTCTGAATGTATGCTTCACAATTAATAGCTTCATCCCATATCTTGGGAGCTAATGATTTCGACTTTAGCATACAATTGGCCATCTCTTTTAAGGACCGGTTTTTCCTCTCCGCAACACCGTTCTGTTGTGGTGTATATGGCACTATGTGTTGTAGTTGTATACCTACATCAATACAAAGTTGCTGCACATATTTGTTGACATACTCCCCCCCATTATCATTATGGAGTATCTTAATCTTACACCTTGACTCATTCTCAGCAAGTGCTTTAAATTCTATAAGGCATTCAAATACTTCCGATTTTAATTTAAAAAAAAATACCCAAGTAAAGTGAGAGAAATCATCTATGAAGGTGAGTACATATCGAGCCTTACTAATTAAAGGCTGCGGTAATGGGCCTGTGATGTCACTATGAATCAGCCCAAGAGGTGAAGAAGATCTTTGTGCCTTCCCTTTGTCAAACTTTTTCTCTGGATGCTTGCCAAGAATGCATCCTTGAAATACACCGCTTGTCAATTTAATAGCTGGCAATCCTTCTACCATGTTTTCCTTGTTGAGTTGATGCAGGTACTTATAGTTTATATGGACAAATATTTCATGCCATAACCTGATGATATAATTATATTGTGACAAAAATACAGTGCTAATATATTTAGGAACAAAGTGGGAGAAGAAATACAAACGAGAACCATGATCTGCAATTCCATGTGCAAGCTGTGAGCCTATGGAAATGTTGGTAATCACTGCGGAGTCCGTAGTGAACTCCACCTTCCTTCCAGAGCCAGAATGAGTGATATGATATATTGAGAGAAGATTTATTTACAGTGAGGGAACATGTAGCACATTTGTGAAGCAGCCCCCTTCAAGATAAAAAATTCCTTCTCCGCACACCTTTGCGGGTGTGGCATCTCCCAAGTAAATTGGGGATTTGGTGCTTTCCTCGATGGAGGAAAATTCATATTTTGATGCAGCCATATGGTTTTATGCACCTGAATCAAGTATAAAATATGATGGAGTGGATGTGACAACCATTAAATAATGACCATCTTGTGCTCTCCCTCCTGTTATGTTATCATCTTTCTTCTTTGCATTTTCGGGCACCGTGAGATTGTGTTGCTACAATTTCTTATCCATCTCATCAATAGTCTTCCTCATGCAATTTTATTCGGGATGAAAACATTTGGAACAGTAGCTGCAAAGTGTTCTTTCCTTCTTCTTCTTACCCTTAGGCTCAGAAGAGTTATCTGAAGATTGTGCAGATCTCTCCTTCTTCGATTCAGGAAATTTACCAATTCCTTTTTTCTTGTCTTTTCCACTGCTCTTTGGAGCATTAGTAGACGCAAGTGCTTGGTTCTTGGAATGATTGATGACACCCATTTGGACTAAAATAGCTTGCTCTTGATTCAATTCTACAATGAAATCATTCAATGGAGTCATTTTCCATTTTTCTTGAGTCAATTTAGATGCTTGAAAAGACAACACAAATACGAAATATTCAGGGCCTAATTTTGAGAGAATTGAAAGGATGAGTTGTTCTTCCTCTTTCGTGACTCCACATGAATTAAGTTCAACGAGGAGGGATTTGAAATTGGTGAATAATTCTTGTAGGTTTCTGAAATGAATTGGAATTATGGATATGAGCTCATTCTCTAGTTGATGCACTCTCATTGCATCCTGCTTGCCGAATAGTCCTTCCAATGTGGTCTAGACCACATCAGGAGTAGTGGCTCTACTGAAATGAAAGCAGAAATATTTAGAAATTGATAGGAATATCAGCCCAATTGCTTCATATAATTTATTTAAATACTTTATCTTCTGTGCTACAAAAGTCAGTTCTTTCTCTGTTCCCATTGTTACTCGGTAAAGCCCTTTGCTTCGGAGGAGCAGAGAGATCTATGTCTTCCATTCGAAGTAATTGAAAGGATTTAGAATGAGTTTTGTGGGATGAGAGAGATGATCCATTTCTTCTTTCTGTGCCTCTTGATGATCTATACCTGCAAATAAAACCATGTACAAACCACTAGATTCAATCTAGCTCTGATACCATGTAGAATTCTTGCAGAAACCCCGATAGATCTAGAATTCTAGTTGAATTGAACACAAACAATTTGATGATATTCAAGAGATGAGAGAAAGTTTTTGCTCCATAAATAAGAGAATTATATTAATAAAAAATTAATATACATGAGAAACCATCCTCAAAAAGAAGAGAGGAGGTGAATATATAGAATTTCCCACATAGAAATTCTAGTTAAAAAACACTAGAAATAGCTAAACTAGGTGTCATAAGCTAAGGGAGACCACATAGTTCGACCTAGACCATTAAAGATACATGTCACACACTCATTAATGTCCACAAGAGTCAAGTGATGTGCGTTAGCTCACTTAATCTCACTTAACTGACAAGAGAAGCAGTTCCAACTCACTTAACTGACCCGAAATAGTAGTTACTAATAATAGTAACGACAAAAATCATTAATTAAGGAATAAATCTCTCACTCAAAGAGGAGGTGCACATTCCCTAATAATAAATGATTTTTTGCATGGGGGATTTGGAATAAATCATGAATAAATCAAGAAAATCAAGAATAAATCGAGAAAATCAAGAACCGGGAGTTGAGTCTTGATCTAAAATTAGCAGTTTTCCCTAAAATCTAGGGATGAGGCGCCCTTCTTCTCTATGCAGCCAAATTAGGTGAAATAAAGTGTAAATGAATGTATTAACCAATATCTAGGAGTCTAAGCTAGGTATAAACTAATGTAAGTTAGGGTTATTCTCCAACAAAGAGCTACTTCATTGGCTAACATGCAATATGCAACCCTGGAAGTAGAATCCAATGTGTTGGCAGTTGATAGGCTCAGAAGAAAGTCTGACAAAGAAAAGGGAAGGAGAGGAGCTGAGACCTCAACCTCTATTTCTTATGCAACTCACCCTCAAGTAGATGAATTGACCAAAATGGTAAATTCCTTGTCTGCAGAGATGGAGAAAATGGAAGTGGAGGGGAGGTCGACATACAAAAAACCTCAAAACATTGACAACAGAGGCAACTTCAGAAGGTCGAACAATAATTCTCCTGAGATCATGCCAAGGGAACAAAGGGACAGGGACAGACATAATCATAAAATTCAGAATCCTCTCCAAAATAACCTTGTTGTTGATGAGGAGGGGAAAGAAGAAGAGTTTGACCCTAAGATTCACTGTATTGAAGACACCTCCCCATTTCCTCATTTAACTCAATCTGCATACGAAGAATTCCTCATGAAAAGTTAAATAGATGAGCTAAGTAAGGGGAAGAAATCCAGTAGCGGTCCCAATAAATACAACCTCCACTCTAAGAAGAAAGAAGGGAAGTCTGACATCCCTGATCAACCTCTCATGGTAGAGAAAACTGTTAAGCATGCAACAGATATTGCCAAGGAAAAGAAAACTCAAAATCGCTTTCCAATAGCCAAAGACCCTATCCCAGAGGTGAGAGAAATTATGAAGCCTCCTTCCTCCTTTAACTTTGAGCATGAAATTCAAAAAATCAGAATTCCTATGCGCATTTCAGAGCTAGTCAAACATGAAGATTTCAAAAGGTCTCTGTCTAAACTGTTGCAGCCTAAGCCATATTACCATTCCACATACTCAATAAGCCTCCAATACGAAAATCCAAAAATCATATTAGGCCCTATGGTAGAAGATAGAGATGATTCATCCCCTCCCTTCTACACATCTCTAAACATGCATGATAAGGTGTTGCATAATTGCCTGATGGATTCAGGGGATTCCCATAACCTCATGCCTAAAAAGGTCATGGAAGAGCTCAGGTTGGAAGTAACAAAGGCCTATCGCAATTTGTACTCTTTTGATTCAAGGAGGGTGCAATGTCTCGGGGTCATCAAATATCTGGTGGTAACCTTGTTTCAATTTCCCATGAAAAGTGTGGTCATGGGTATTGTGGTGGTTGATGTTCCTCCCAAGTTTGGCATGCTATTGTCAAGATCTTAGATAAAGACGCTTGGGGGAATGTTACATATGGACCTCACATATGCTACCATTCCAGTATTTGTAGGGGAACACATAAGAATGTATAGAGAAGCTCAGCTGGCCTACATTATCAGTGATGAGGCAGACCCCACCAATCATCCCATCTTTTCCCTTGATACTGATTTGGGATCTAGTTTGTTGCAGCTCACCAACACCCTTGAGGCTCCTATTCAACTCAGAAAGAAGCCAATTAAACCCCACGAAGATTCTTCCCTACTTACTTCTGTATTGAAAATGTTCTTTGATGGAGCTTCCTCTAAAGGTGGTGTTGGCGCTGGGGTAGTTTTGGTTTCCCCTATTCAGGAAACTATATCTCTGTCATACAAGTTATAATTTGAAGCTACCGATAATGTGGCATAGTACGAGGCTCTTTTTTGGGGCTTAAGGGCTGCAAAGGACATGGGAATTCAGGAAATATCTGTGTTTGAGGATGATAAGCTGATTATTCAGCAGATCAGAAATATTTATCAGTCCAAACACCCTCAGCTTAGGAGTTACAGAAACAAATCCTAGGACCTCATCGACATTTTTTCCCTAGCTTTCAATATATCATTTATTCCAAGAGGAGAAAACATTGTGGCTGATTCTCTGGCTATTTCATCCAAAAATTTCAGAGTCCCTCTACTACCCAAGCTCAGGTATGATACAGAAGTGAAATACAAGGTCTCCATACCTGACAATGTCAAACATTGGAAGGTTTTTTAGGATGATCTTGAAATCAAAAGATTCCTGGAGACTGTTGAGGAATTCTCTGCATTGCACATTGATCAAGACCCTACTTCTGAAGCCGACCCTTTTGCTGATGATATTCAGAACAAGATTGTTGATCATCATATTGTTCAGCTACCTAACAATTACATTCCAAAGGGAATGGTTCCTTTGGAAAGGATTTTTGATAGAAATGATGTGGGAGTAAGGGGTAGAACATTAGATGATGATGATGATGATGTGACTGAGTGAAATATTGGCACAGAGGAGAAGCCAAAGTTTGTCAAGTTGTCTAATAGCTTGTCAAAGGAGTAGAGGAATGAGTATGATGAGTTATTAAGGGAGTTTTCTGATGTATTTGCTTGGACCTATGAAGACCTCAAAACATATGACACAACTGTCATTGAGCATAAGATCCCGCTGAGAGAAGAGGCTAAGCCATTTAGGTAGAAGCTAAGACAAATTAATCCTATGTTGTTGCCTGTCATGGAGAGAGAAGTAAAGAAGCTATTGGATTTCCAGATCATTGTCCCCTTGAGATATTATGAATGGGTTTCTAATTTGGTTCCAGTGAGAAAGAAAAGTGGAGAAATCAGACACTGTGTCGATTTCATAAATCTGAATAGGAGCTCAAAGAAGGACAATTACCCCTTTCCAAAGATGGAACAAATATTGCAAAGGGTAACAGGAGCATCCAAGATTTCCATGATTGATGGATTTTCTAGCTACAATCAGATATTTGTTTTACTCGAGGACAGAGAAAAGAAAACCTTCACCACTCCTTGGGGCACATTCATATATGCCAAAATGACTTTTGGATTGATGAATTCAGGGGAAACATTTCAGCGAGCCATGGACATAGCCTTTAATGGGGAAAAGGATCAGTTTGTGGTGATCTATCTGGATGACATAATGGTCTTTTCTAGATTTGATAAGGAACATTGTTGTCATCTGAGGAAGGTCTTCTTGAAATGCAGAATGTTTGGTCTTTCCTTAAATCCCAAAAAATCTTTATTTTCCATTAAGGAGGGAAAGTTGTTGGGGCATATAATATCTACCGAGGGAGTGAGGATTGATCCTAGGAGGGTGGAGGTGATCCAAACCTTATCAATCCCAAGGTCCAAGAAAGAAGTGCAGTCTTTTCTGGGCAAGATTAACTTTCTGAGGATCCAATTTTGTTGAAATGGTGAAACTCATAACAACCATGCTCAGGAAGGGAAATGAAGTAAAATGGACTGCCGAGTCTAGAAATTATTTTGAACAGATAAAGAAAGCATTGAGTGAAGTGCCTATGCTTATCGGTCTCGATTACTCTAAATATTTTCTAATTTTCTCTTTTGCTTCATTTGATACAGTGGAAACTATTTTACTACAGAAGAATTATGAGGTATTGGAGCAGCCTATATCCTTTTTAGCAAGGCATTGAGGGATGCAAAGATCAGATATGACATCATGGGAAAAAAATCCTATGAATTAGTGAAATCCCTCAAGGCTTTCAAGATCTATGTCCTTCATTCAAGTATTATTGCATACGTCCCTTCAACTACTGTTAAGGATATTCTCAGTCAACCAAACATAGATGGGAGGAGGAGCAAATGGATTCCCAGAATCCTTGAATTTGATCTAGAAATCAAACCTACCAAGCTAGTTAAAGGTCAGGGTTTAGCCAAGCTATTGGATGAATCTAATTGTAAGGCTCTAGGGGTTAAATTCATCAATATTTTTTCAGAAAATCAGTGGGTTGAATTGTCTGATGGAAATCCTCAGGGCACCCCTCCATTGGTAGAATGCACCTGGTATAAATATATTATGTTTTTTCTACAGGAGTTGAGGACCCCTGATGGGTATCGGGCTTACTCCTGCTGCAATCCAGGAGTGACTCCTAGTGCTAACATGGAGGTCCTAGTATTCCTCCACCAACTAGAGGATCTAATCATCCTGGCCCAAGTAGCTCCAATCAACTTGGAGGCACAAGTCATTCTGTTACTTCTGGTTTTCAACTTCTTGTTGAAGGTGAACCTCAAGTTGGGGGTCATAACCCAGATTACAGGAAGTATAAACCTGGATTACAAACCCAACCTTGGGGGGAGAAATACTCAATTAAATTCTTTTGTACCCTCTAATCTCGAGCAACCTTATCCAGGCTCTGTAAATCCTACTCGGGGTCAAGCTTTTCAATCTAATTCTCCTTTCCAAGGTGGCATACCAAATCAACCAACAAATGTTGGCTACTTGACTCAAAACCCTCCACCACTGAATTTTACAGGACCCTATGACTACTTACAAGATGATTATGGTCCTACTGATATACCTATGGGATTGCCTCCCCAAAATTACCAGTTTCCTCAAGTAAACAAATAATTTCCATTTCTAGCTACTTTGGATTTACCAGAGTAGATGGAGTAATCGATCCACATGAGAAAGATGGTCTATCCAGGTTTTTCTATAGATGAGGATATCATCAAAGAAAACTAAAACAAAATGACAGAGAAAAGGATGAAAGACATGATTCATGAGGCTTTGGAAGGTGGAGGGGGCATTACACAAGACAAAGGGCATGAAAAAAAACTCATAGTGGCCCTAATGAGTTCTAAAGGTAGTCTTAGGAATTTCTGCCTCTTTCATACATATCTGGTGGTAGCCATAATGAATATCAAGTTTAGTTAAGAAATGGGTGCCACTCAATTCATTCAAGAGGTCATCAATGACAGGAATGGGAAATTTGTCTTTAATGGTGAGTTTGTTGAGGGAGCGAAAGTCAGGACACATGCGCCAAGAACCTTCTTTCTTCAGGACCATGACCACAGGAGAATAGTAGGGGCTAGTACTAGGGAGGATAATGCCTGCATTAAGAAGTTCTTGAACCATTTTCTCTATTTAATGTTTTTGGGAAAAGGGGTGATGATAGGGATGGATATTTGGAGGAAGGCTTCCTGGGACCAGGGGAATGGAATGTTCATGAACACCACGGGAAGGAGGGAGTCCCTGGGGAGTGGAAAAGACCACTTGATGTTTAGAAAGGATGGATTGGAGGTCTTGCGGCATAGAGGGTGTCTCAGTTGCTTATATGGCATGGAGTTGGGAAATATTGCCAGAATGACATTTTTTTAGCATCTTTTCCATGCGATGGGAACTAGTGATCTCAGGTGAACCGACAATGATGCCTTGGAACTTATATTGTTGGCCCTCCTGGTCGATTTGCATGGTAAATTCCTTAAAATCCATGAGAATGGGACCCAAAGTCCTTATCCACTATGCACCCAACACAATTTCGCAACCACCCATGTCGATAGAAAACATATGATATTTCAGGTGGTATTCACCAATTTGGAGACACACATTTTCACAACACCATCCACATTTCATGGATCCTCCATTAGCAATCATGATTTTGAAATTATTGACCGCATGGATATAACAATGAGTTTCTTGGGAAATGCAGCGATGAATAAAATTATGGGTTCTTCCACTATCAACAATAATGATGACCTTCCTATGCTTGATGTAACCAATTATCTTGAGGGTTTGGGGAGAAGAGAAGCCAATGAGATCATTTATTGAAATGACCGGTTCTAGTTCAGGAGGGTCTAAGGGAGGGGTTATGTCACTGGGTTCAGGTGACTCAGACAGAAGGGGAGTTTCAACATTCTCTTTCAAAATATCCTCTGAGATGGCCATAAAAAGATTTTTTTCCTTACACCTGTGGCCTGGAAAATATTTGTCATCACAATTATAACAAATTCCTTTGAGTTGGCATTCAACCATTTCATCCCTGGTCAATTTTTGGATCTTTAGTGGAGTAGAAGGAGTAGTGGGATTTACTGGTTTAGTGCAAGGAATAAAGGAGGGTTTCCGGTTTTAAGAAGAGACAACATGTTGTGCTTCCTTAGCTATTTTAGTAGCCTCCACCCAAATTTGAGGCTCAGCCATGAGGACATGAGCACGAATCTCATTCTCGAGGCCACTGATAAAACATTCTCGGAAAAAAGCATCAGACATGCCCTCTGTATGAAAATCCAGTCGCTCAAAAGCAACTATAAAGTCTTCCACTACTCCATATTGTTTCAACTTTGTCAAACGACATAAATGGTTTGTGTCAGTGTCAAAGTGTTCATAACGCTCTGCCACAAAGTGTGTCCAAGAAACATATCCTTGATGGGTAATTTTTCTCCATTGCCACCATTGCCAATTTTCTTGATCTAGATGGAGAACACCATACCAGAGTTTGGCCAAATCATCTGTAATGTCGTACAAAGAGAAATAATGTTGCATTTGAGTTACCCAACCAGTGTGATTTGAGCCATCAAATTTGGTCACATCCATCCGCGGAAGGTGTAGGTCATGATGCAAGTGATGGGGCTGAGAATTATGGGAATGGGAGGAAGTTTCAGCTTCGGTATGAAAACGTGGGTCAGATAAAGGGGGATCTGTAGGGATATGCATCTTTGTGTAGATCATCAAAACGACAGATTCAAGATCGGTAGTCATGTCTTGTTTGAAGTCTTCTTTGAGTTCGTTGATTGATGCGGCAATGGAGGAATGCATATTTTGATTGATGGTGGCAATATTGGCACTGAGCTGTCTCACTTATTGTTGGGTCTCTGTGAAATTAGAGTGCAAGGTATTGAAGAAAGCCTCCAAATATTGGCTATGGGTATGGGCCATGATGACGAGGGAACTGAAAAAGGGGGTTGGGGTCAAAAATGTTTATGAAAAATGATAGGTATGAATGTGCTAAGGGTGAAGAGATAAATACAATAGAATAGGTCTCAAATAATGGTGCCTTTTTTTTTTTTTTTTTTTTCTACACTTGTGGAGTTATACTTTGGTCTAAAGAATACTGCAGTGATGAAATGCCCAAATGCTTAACCGAGAAGAAATGTGTAGTTATTTGGAAACTCGAACACAATGGTGTGACAATAGATCTTGTATGTTTTATGTTTTGTTTCCATCCCCAAGGGTTAGGTATTCAAGGGTTCTACAGACAAGGATTTTCCCTATGTTATAGCTCTCTGATATATGTGCAGGGCCAACAGTAGTAATCGACCCAATATCTCAGGGCACCAACTAAGGAGGCTAGACCGTGCCCTTAGCCATACTACCCGAATATCCAGGTACTATAGATTATCTTCCAGAGTGTTGTTCTCGGTGACACTATAGTAGTCAGGCGGCTGATCAATTTATCTAAAGAGGGCTTCCGAAAATCTAGTTCAATCCGTATACAGGTGTTGTCTGATGTGCTACCACTCGAAGGGGTACCAAAAAGGGTTACAAGGGTGGCCAACAAATGTGCACTTAAGAACCACTTGTATTTCCTATGTGTATGAATCCCTCAACCATGGGTTTATACACGTAATGACAGATCTTTGTATCTTAAAGACATTGGAATACGTCTCTACCCTAAAAAAAAATTAACCCACAATTTTATGCCGAGGAAAGTGCTCCGATACCACTTGTAATATTCCATATATAAAAGGTATGCAGAACAAAAATAAAATGCTAGAAATGGCAGATAAACAACAATATAACCAGAACAACACCACAATAACAATGAAATGATATTAGAATAACACCATAAAGAGCACTTTGATTCTGAGAGAAATGTTCACTTGCCTCTTCGAGGGGGAAACCTCCAGTCGAGCAGAGCTCTATTACAATAATATCCAATCTAGGGTTCTCATACCCTCGACTCCTATTTATACTAAATATATCTATCAAGAGAACCATCTAGAGGAAGATCCTTCTAGAAGTGGAAGCTTCTATTAGGTCTTTTTACATTCGACTTATTCTACCTTATTACAAGGCCTTATTAATATTGACCTTTATTACATCCGAATATATTGTTCTATCTACTTGAGGGGTTAGGTCCCTAACACTTTCCAGGGAAATCAACAATTGTCTGGGGGAAAAGATCCTCAATTAAATTCTTTGTACCCTCTAATCCTACCTGGGGTCAAGCTTTTCAATATAATGCTCCTTTCCAAGGTGGCATACCAAATCAACCAACAAATGTTGGCTAATTGACTCAAAATCCCCCAACACTGAATTTGACAGGACCCTATAACTACTTACAAAATGATTATGGTCCTACTAATATACCTATGGGATCGCCTCCCCAAAATTACTAGTTTCCTCAAGTAAACAAACAATTTCCATTTCTAGCTACTTTGGATTTACCGTATTTATCTAGGATTTTGAATGATTCCATATCGAATTCTCCTTATTGGCCAGTTATACCTTCCAAATTACCATCATAAATTCCTAAGTTTGAAGGTCAATCAGGACAAGACACAAACTATCACATTATGACATTTCATCTTTGGTCTTCATCCAACTCCTTGATGAATGAATCCATCCGATTATGTACTTTCCAACACACTCTTACGGGTTTGGATGCCAAATGATACATCGAATTACCATGAGGATTATTCAATGATTTCAACACCTTAGATATCGATTTATTGACACATTACCAATTACCAATATGATATGAGACAAGAACAAAATTTTTAAGTTCATTTAAACAATCCTCTTCTACTCACATATCAGATCATATTCACAAGTGTAGGAGGAGACGATGATTAATTAAAGTTGCCCTTCTTGATAAATTATTGGCTGAGTGGTTTACCAAATCACTCATTAGTCCTATAGCCCATGATGTTTCCATGGGACGTGTTGTCACTGAATAATAGGATAATAGTCATGCTCAGTACTTGGATCTTGTTTATTCTCAAACAAACACTTTATATGACTTTATACCTGATGCTCCTCACCCGTCTACAAATCCAACCCCAACGCCTCTAGTAGCTTCTCATGTTGTTGATGGCCTGATTGACACTTTTCATGTTGAGACTCAGTCAAAACATGTAAATCATTCCAATCCCAAATATTCTACTGCTAATGTACAAAATGCTACTCCTCCTACTCCCTCTATCGGTAAAACCTCTGAGGTCAATACGGGCCAGTCTATGCCTACCGGTAAATCTCAAAATAAAAAGAAAGGGAAGGGTAATAATAAAGAGGATAAAACTAATAATATGAAACTGGATAAACCCAAAACTCAACCTTCTGATGATAAGGAAAAGAGAAAACCTTGTTATCCCTGTCTTATCTGTGGTGAGGACCATTATATGAAATATTGTACGAGACGTGAAGAAGTTACTAAGTTCCTCCAAGGAACCAGGACTCCTCCTACACCTGTCGTTTTGTCACAACCCTTTCCTTCTCAACAACATGCCCAATTGGTTATTCATGACCAACCCTCTCCCTCTACCACCTCTTATGTACTTATGTGTACCAGTGATTCCAAGAAAAATGAAGTTTCCATTGCTACTCGAACCAAATATTATTCTTCTTCCAAAGAGAAAGTTGATGATCCACCTCCTCCGTTGGCTCAACCACCTCCATCGGTTTCATCGCCCAATGGTCCTATTTATCTCTAATGACCTAGTCTAGATACAATTATTCATCCTTTTCCTAAGGGTGTTGTTCGTAAGTCATCATTTAACCCACATGTCATGCCACTCAAAACTACAGTATTGTAGAAGATCTTACACATGCACCTTCTACGAAGTTGGCTCTCAAAGTCCTTCAAATTTTTCCTACTCAACGGAAAGCACTGTTAAAGGCTATTGGTGGAATCGATTCTACTGATACAAATTTGATAATATTTGACTTGGAAGATCGCATTCCAAGACTCCCTCATCAATTAGCTTTCCAAATACAAGTAATTGTGGAAAATAAGAATATTTGTCGAACAAATGTTGATGAAGGAGCTTCGACCTTCGTGATGTCCGTCAGTTGCTAGAAAGCCATTGGTTATCCTTCCCTTACTGATTCACAAAACATGTTAAAATATTTTAATGGTACAGGGTTTAAACCTCATGGTGTTCTTCATGTATTATCTATTGTGTGAGCAGGAAAAGCGATTATTGTTGAGGTTGAGGTGTTTGATGCACCTCTTGATTACAACCTTTTACTTGGTCGTAGTTGGATAGATGTTATGCGAGCCATTGTTTCTACTATTTTCCATGTGATACATTTCCCTCACCAAGTTAAAGTATTTACGGTAGATCATCTTTCCTTTTTTAGTTCTGATTCGTGCACTAGTAACGTTCCATTCATAGAGAAAACACCTCCTGGTTAAAAGAATGTTGGTGTGGGTCTTTTAAAATATTCATTGTTAATGGGTACTTTCCCCATTACACCACCCAATGTTCCTCCTTATTTTGTCGCTTCTAATAACATTATTTCGACCAGTGTTGGTGAAAACCCAGAGTCTTATGACCCTTGGATAGTACCTAGCTTGGAAGAATGTCTTCGTTATGGTGAACAAATGCCTTTAAGTCCGATGGAATTGGCCTATCAAGCTATTCAATCGACATCTCTTTCTCCTCATTCTCTCTTTGATACGTCTCCGGATACATTTCACACAATATTTTGAACTAATGAAACGATCATGGTAGTTATGTTAATGGAAGACACACCTTGGGATGATGGACATCATCATTCCTTCCTCTTCCTTGAACCCGAGACTATCAAGAGCTATCAACAGATTTAGAATCCGTCTACAATTATTAATTTCTTGATAGTTTTTGAACCAACACATGATGTTTTGTATGAAGGGAACTTGGAAAATATTTCACTCACCATCCCTCTATATTTTTCAATTAATCCTAGAACTATGGAAAATGTTCATATAGGTGCCTCGTGTTCTCTTGATGAGATCCAAACTTACAAGGCCCTTTTCCAAGAATTTTGTGACGTTTTTGCATGGAGTTACGAATAGATGTCTGGGATTGATCCATATATCATTGTACATGAAATTAAGGGATACCCTGACACTAAACCCGTTCGAAAATGACTTTGCAAATTTCATCGACGAATAGTTTCTGCGATCAAACTCAAAGTTGAAAAACTTCTTAAAGTTGGTTTTGTCTACCCTGTAGCATTGACTGATTTGGTGTCCAATCTTGTTCCAGTTATGAAGAAACAAGGATTGATCTATGTTTGTGTTGATTATAGGGATATTAACAAGGCTTTCCCTAAAGATAATTATCCAACCCCCTTTGTCGACCAAATCGTTGACGATTGTGCCATGAGTGAAATTTTCTCTCTGATGGATGGATTCTTCGACTATAATCAAATCAATATTTTACCTGCGGATCAACATAAGACCTCTTTTATTTTCCCTTGGGGTACCTTCACATACCGTAAAATCCCTTTTGGTTTTAATGCAGGGACATCGCTCTACCTCAAAACGTACCAGTTTTCTAACATGTTGGTTCACATTCGAAGAAAGGAGAGATGTCAACGCTCTCATTTTTCCCTCAAAATTTAAATGTAATTAAAGAAATTGAATGTTGTCAGGCTAGAAGAGATAAGTTATGATTTTTCACAAGTCGTAGATAAGGTCGCCTTAAGTGGCAAACGGTAGGAGGGATATGGATCCAATTTGGATCAGATTTCCACTCATTGTAATCTGCCTTATTAGTCAGGAATTTTAAATGGTGATTAGAAACCACTAGTGTAGTTTGGAGGGAACCTTGTCGAGCCCCTCTTGCATAAATATTTGTATTGCTTCCCAGTAGAGTCGTTGGAAGAATTTTTTATTAGGTGATTGAAGGTAGCTGAGAGTTGTTGATAGGTTGTTGAAGAACAAAGAAAAAAAAATCATTGTAAGCTAAGGGGAGAGTTTAGAGCCGAGACTTAGTTATAGTCTGAATTCCTACACTGTAATTGACATTCCGTCACTAATAGAAAAGAATGGACTCCACTATTTGAAATTTTCTGGGTAATGGATGTTTTCTTTATGAATGTCAATTATGTTGTTTATGATATAGATGTGTATGTTAGATTTCATCTGTAGGGATAAAGATAGAATCCTCTATCTATGAGTTTGTGGAATTAGTTCTGGGTTCTTTAGGCTAAACCCAAGGAGTGCATGACAAAGAGTTAAACTATGTGAGCTAGCACAAGGTGTGTGTTTCTAAAATATTTTGAGTCAAAGAGAAGAACGTGCTAGGAGGGCACACCAAGATATTTCCCATACTTAGGAGAGAAATTCAAGGTTGTTGAATACCACAAAGGAGAATTTTGCGTAGAAGGAAGCATAGTGTAGAGTTGTTGAATACTCTATAAGAATCTTCCAGGAGGGCATCAAGCAGGTGAAACATGTGCACGAAACCAAGACATTCTAGAGTGTTGGAGATAGTGAAGAGAATACGAGAGTTGTTGCATACTATGAGGGAGGAAATCTCTACAAGTGTGCATTGAGTGGGATATAGGAGGAAACCTGAAGGATTTCAGGAATCTAGAAGTAAGACCCAGGAAAGGAGTTCACTAGGCCAACACTTAGATGAGGGTTTTGAGAGACCATTTGAAGGCTTAACCAAGTGAAATGAGTGTGCCTAAGGAAAAGTAAGTTTGTCTTACAAGCTCAGGAGGGTTAGCACCATCACACACATAATTCCTGGGAGGAGTGTCGAGAGGCTGAGAGAAGTCGAAGTCTTGAATGATGAGAGAAGTGCTAAGTTTGCACAGGAGGGAGGACTTGTCGAAGTCCCGAAGGCAAGTGGAATCAACCATCATCAGGAGGGGACAAAGGGAAAAATATCAGAATATCCAAGAGTTAGATCTTTGGAAGGTTTTTCAAGAGAAAACGAAAAACTTCACGAAGTCAAGAATTGTGGAGTGAATCCAGACGTTGGATCTGGAAGGGACATATGGAGGAGATCCAAATACAAAGGAGAAGTGGTACTCTGAAAGAAATCATAGGAGAGATAGGTGAAAAGACTCCTGAAGGCCAGATTCTGACGTAGATCATAGTCGTGGATCTAGGGAAGTGATGGGGACCATTGATACTTGCACCTAGTTGTATTTGTCAGTTCAAAGTTCGAGGAATTAGGAGTTGGATGTTGCGAGAAGGTCGAAGCCCAAACCCTGAAGTGCCTTTCAGGTTTTATCCCCGAGACACAACCAGAGGCCATATGATTAAAGGGGCCCAACAAGGAGAAATAGTGCCACCATAAAAAATTTTCAAAGAAGCCAAGGAGAGGGCCGCAGGGTTGATAGGACATGCACTTTGGGGAAAGAGGGGCCTGCGAAAATTGCATTAAGTTCCAATTGGAAAGTGAAGAGTCAATCTAACTCAAGCAATTGAACGATCCTAGACAGGGAGCTCATGGAGCCCCAAGTAGAGAGGGGGAGGTCTTCGGTAGAGTGGTATCACAACCACATAATTTATTTATGTAGGGAAGGAGGCAGAGTGTGATGCTATGTGGAGACTATTGCAACGTTTACAGGATATGGTAGACAACCAGGTGGGATAGAAGTGAAAGAATATGGTTTTTGAAGGCCATAAGAATGGTTGAGGGAAAGGCTTTCCATAATAGAGAAAAGTGGAAATTCATAAGGAGCTCAATGAAGTCCAAGTAGAAATGGAGAAGCTAGCATTGAAGATGCAACAGAAGGAAAAAGTACACTAGAAATACAAGTGGCCTTTGAAAAGGAAATCCATATGGTCTGTTCAGAAGTTGTTGGTCGGAAGGCAACAACAGGTTTTAAAAAAGTGGTTGTGGCATGTTGAGAACATCGGTGACGAGGGAAAGAGATCTGGCATAGGTCTCATATATTGTCAGGCAGGTAATGAGAAGGGATCATTTGATCTCAAAAAATTCCAGGAGGGAAGAGGAGACATCCCAAATTGGTAGGTGGGAAAGGGAGAATAAATGAGCTTAGCTGAGAGTTCATGTCAGCAAAGGGTGTTGACAGATGGAAAGGAGGCATAAGAAATACCTAATCCATATGAATATTCACGTGGAGTTACAGACCATGTGAATGAAGATGATGAGAATTTAAATACTTCCATTGCAGAGTAGGAGGATCAGAGGAGTATTCTGATTGTTAGGGGAATTCAGATATTCCTTCCAAGTATCCCAATAGAAGCTAGTGCACAAGTTGTAGATGAAACTGAAGCCGATGGACTACCATTTATGACTATCACAAAGGAGGAGAAGGAGGATATACTGAATTATTCCTTAACAACAAAGGAGGAGAAACCAGTTGAATCACTCACTCAGTGAGAGAAAGAATTGAATATGTTGGAGGATTGGTTGGACAATCTAGGACCTGAAGGTGGCTTCCAAGAGACAACCATGCTAGAGAAGGCATGCCAACATGAAGACCAGCTGGAGGAAGATGGACTGGAACCAGTACAAGAAGAGGAGATGTGAGAAGATGATATTTTAGAGGAGGTAGTTGAGAAACAACTCAGTAAGGAGTCTATGGAGTTGGAGTCTGCAATAGAGTGACCAGTTAGTGTCACAGGAGATGAAAGTAGCATGGGAGATCAAAATGATCTACCCTTAGAGAAACATGAGGAGTTGCAACCGAGTAGACTGCATAAGGAAAACCAGCCAAGAGAGCAGCTGGAAGGAGCCACATAGGAGATAAGGAGGCTGATGGTGAAGTCAGTAGAAGAAGCTATCAGTAAAGAGAAGTTGAGTAGAGGAATACGTTCACAAGTAGCGGGGATGAAAAAAAAACAATAAAGATAAGGAGCAGGAGGAGAACTCTAGGAGAAATTTTGGGATCCAGGAGGATTTCAATAGAGCTGGGAATCTCATAAGTAGGATCTCATGAATTTTTGTAGCAGTGGAGTATGATGCAGGAGAATCACTCAACCTTAGCATGCACCAATTGTCTAGCACATTGGTGCGCATTCGAAGAAAGGAGAGATGTCAACGCTCTCATTTTTCCCTCATAATTTAAATGTAATTAAGGAAATTGAATGCTATCAGGCTGGAAGAACTAAGTTGTGCTTTCACACAAGTTGTAGATGAGATCGCCTTAAGTGGCTGACGGTAGGAGGGATATGGATCTGATTCAGATAAGATTTCCACTCATTGTAATATGACACATTAGTCAGGCATTTTAAATGGTGATTAGACACTGCTAGTGTAGTTTGGAGGGAAGCTCGTCGAACCCCTCTTGCATAAATATTTGTATTGTTTCTCAGTAGAGTGGTTGGGAGAAGTTGTTATTAGGTGATCAAAAGTAGTTGAGAGTTGTTGATAGGCTGTTGAAGATCAGAAAAATAAAAATTATGATAATAGGAGAGTTGAGAATCGAGACTCAGTTGCAGTCCGGATTCCTAAATTTTAATTGACATTTTGTCATTAATAGAAAATAATAGATTCAACTGTTTGCAATTTTTTGGGTAATGGATATTTTCTTTATGAATTTTGATTATGTTTTTTATGTTGTAGATGTGTATGGTAGATTTCATCTGCAGGGATTGAGATAGAATCCTCTATCTATGAGTTTGTGGAATTAGTTATGGGTTCTTTAGGATAAACACAAGGAGTGCATGACAGAGAGTTGAACTATGTGAGCCATTGCAAGGAGTACGTGTCTGAACTCTTCCGAGTCATAGAGAAGAATGTGGCAGGAGGGCCAACCCGGATAGCTCCCATACTCAGGAGATAAATTCAAGGTTGTTGAATACCACAAAGGAGAAGTCTGTGCATAAGGAATCATAGCACAAATTTCTTGAATACTCTGTAAGACTCTACCGGGAGGGAATCGAGCAGGTGCAACGTGTGCACGAGGTTGTTTGAAGGATTATTTGAGCGCAAGGAGTACACCTAAGGAAAAGTAGGTTCATCTTACAAGCTCAGGAGGGTTATTTCCATCACGCAAATAATTCCTACGAGGAGTGTCGAGAGGCTGAGAGAAGTCGAAGTCTAGAACAACGAGAAAAGTGCTAAGTCTGCACAGGAGGGAGGACTTGTCAAAGTCACAAAAGCAAGCGAACTTTCCCATCGTCAGGAGGGGATAGAGGAAAAAATATCATAAGATATGATAGTTATGTATCTGGAAGGTTTGTCAAGAGCAAAGGGAAAAATCCATGATGTCGAGAACAATGAGTGAATCCAGGCATTGGATATGGAAGGGAGATGTGGGGGAATCAGAAGTGGTACTCTGGAAGAAATCAGAGGAGAGACAAGACAAAAGACTCTTGAAGGATGGAGTCCAAATTAGATCACAATCGTGGATCTAGGGAGGTGATGGGGACCGTTGATCCTTGCGCCCAATTGTATTCAACGTTTCGGAGTTCGGGGAATTATGAGTTGGTTGTTGCAAAAAGGCCGAAGCCTGAAGCCTGAAGCCCAAAGAGCCTTTCAGGGTTTAGCTCCAAGACACAACCCGAGGCCATATGATTAAAGGGGCCTAGAATGGAGAACTAGTGCCACTGTCAACTTTCTTCAAAAAATCCAAGGAGAGGGACGTGTGGTTGATAGGACCTGCACTTTGGTGAAAGAGGATCTTATGAAAATTACATTAGGTTCCAGCTGGGAACTGAAGAGTCGATCCAACTCAAGCAATTGAACGATCCTAGATTTGGAGGTCACACAACCCCGAGGAGAGAAGTGGGGGGTCTACGCCAGGTCTCAAGAATGTTGGTATGAATTTTCAATGCACTAGCTATTATGCCTTTCATGATATTAATCATATTGTACAAGCTTACCTAGATGATTTACCGGTGCATTCCATGCGTCGTCAAGATCACCCGACACACTTACGAGCCATTTTCCTCCGATGTCTATATTACCGCATATGATTGAATCCACACAAATGCATTTCTTGTGTGGAGTCTGGAAGAATTCTAGGATTTATTGTTTCTAAGCATGGGATCAAGGTATATCCTTTGAAGGTTGAAGCTATTATCAATTTTCCTCCTCCTTCTACTTCACGTCAACTCCAAAGTTTGCAAGGAAAGAAAAACTTTCTATGCCTATTTATTCCCAATTATGCCAAACTAATGAAAGGTTTCACTCGACTTATTAAGAAGGGTCATGATTTTGTATGGGACGACACTGCTAACAAATCCTTTGAAGCTTTGAAACTTGCATTAACCCATGCACCACTCTTATTTCCCACCGATTATGGTCAAGATTATTTCTTATATTTGGCTGCTTCATATTATACCATAGCCATGGTTCTAGTACAAGAGCATGATTCACACGATGAACATGCCATTTGCTATTTAATTCAAAGTCTTACGACCACCAAAAACAAATACATGCATGTGGATAAATTGGCCTTGGCGGTTGTTCAAGTTGTTCAACATTTTCGTCACTATATTTTATTGCAAGAAACCACAATTATTTATGATTGAAACCCTATGCAACATATTCTTACACGACAATTTCTAGGGGGAAAATACTCCAAATGGATAGTGATTATCCAAGAGTTTGATTTGGACTTTGAGCAAGCCAATTCAAAGAAATCTTTGGTCTTTGTTGAGTTGATATGTGATCTTCCTTCTGCTGAGATAGAAACTGTGGCAACAGATTCTTTTCCTGATGAGTCTCTCTTTTTGATGAGTTAAGACGATATTTGGTATAGATACATTATAAGTTATCTCCAAAACTAAGATTTCCATCCTGATATATCTCGTGTATATCATCATTATATTAGGTGTCAAGCCCATCAATATATTATTATTGGTGATACCCTTTACCATCGTGGTATTGACTCCATGTTTCGACGATGTGTAACATATCATGAAGTTGAGAAAGCACTAAATGATTGTCATTCTAGAGCATGTGGAAGTCATATACATGGGTGTGTCACTGCCCAAAATATCCTACGAGTTGGTTACTTTTGGCCTTCGCTTTTCAAAGATTGTATTCTTCCAGTTCATAAATTCCATGCTTGTCAAACCTATACCAATAAGATTCGATCTCATCCCACCCCACTTTATCCTGTAGTTTTTGTGGGTCCATTCACTAAATGGGGAATTGACTTCATGAAATGTATCCCTCACTCAAACGGGGGGCATGGATACATCATTGTAGCTGTGTATTATTTCACCAAATGGGTCGAGGTGATGCCTAGATTTGATAACATTAGGAAAAATGAAACACTGTTTATATTCAATCATATCATCACTAGGTTTGGTCTTCCTCAAATCATCCTCACTGACCATCGCACCCATTTTCAAAATTTTATAATATCTGAGCTTACTGATAAATTTGTTTTACATAATGAAAGCTCAACCCCTTATTATCGACAGGCCAATGGCCAAGTTGAAAAAATCAACAAAGTTTTAACTACTATGCTTCGACGGATGATAGGGATTCACAAGTCAAGATGGCACACAATTGTTTTTTTGTCATTATGGGCCTATCATAAATCAGTTAAATATTCTACGGGGTTCATTCCTTTCCATTTAGTGTATGGTATCGAAGTCGTTTTGGCGATTGAATGTGAAACCTCATCTCTGAAACTAGTTGTCAAACTTCTCCCCAACACCACAGCCGAAGAAGAACGTCTCTTGTATTTAATGAAATTAGATGAGACTCATCCCGATGCTACATTAGTAATATAAACCCAAAATAAATCCATCAAGGCTCAATACGACAAGCATGTTAAACCTCGTGTTTTATGTGAGGGCGATTTGGTTCTTTTGTATGACCAGGATCATGTTTTATTGGGGGAAGGTAAATTCGAGCCTATGTGGTGTGGCCCTTACATAATTAAATGAGCATTGGAGAAAGGGGATTATGATATGGTTGATTATGATGGAATCCCTTTGGGTGAACCCAAAAATGTGATTTACCTAATGAATTACTATGCTTAAATTGTTTTTTGCATGAGTGCTTTGTATTTTAGTGTATCATACTCTAGTGTGATTTTTGTGGTTTCTTGATCTTCCTTCAATATTCTTACCTTGACTTGTGCTTGGTTTAAATATGTCGACGTTCTCGCTACCCTATATAGGATTTTCTGATGGTGCTAGTCGCAGTACTCAAAATCTAGCACCCACTACATGGGAAATCTATGCACCTACGGATGCGTTGATCAATCTACACAATATTTTCCTTGGTCGTGAAACTAATAATATTGCATAATACAGTTTGGTTATTGATTTATTAACTCATGCCATTTCATTTGTCATACATCATCTAATTGTGCATCTTGATTCTCAACTCATGGTGCCGAAGTTAAGCAATGTTTATTCCATCTGAAGTCCTACACTATTACGGGTATACTTGAGAATTTTCCTCTTGGAAATAAATTTTTATTACATTGAATATAAAAACATTCCTATATATATAAACACATTAATAGATGAATTAACTAATTGTGTTTTAGATAGACATTTGCGCCATTTATAAATCCAAACACACATGTAAATACAAGTAAGCCAGTAGAAGTTTTGTATTATAACGTCAAAAGTTACAAAAAAGTGTGTGTCCTGAGACAAAAATGTTGAACCACGTGTATTCATATACATATGCATCATGGATGCTTCTTGTGATAAGAAACCATTTCCTGTGCTACAAGACAGAGAAGTCAACCAATGGATGCTCAAACGCCAACCGTATGCCATTGGTAGCATCGAGGTAAATCATTCACAGTGATATCGGGGATATCCATAATCAACACCTCTTGGTTGTGTTCGATCTCCTCGAGATCCTTAGCTACTATGCATTGGCCTACCACTACTCATATATCTCCAAGTCTCTAGAAAGGAGATGATCCTAGAGGCCTGAAAGGCACCACATCTGCATGATTGAGAGCTCTTGTTTAGTCTCACATACATAACATAAAAATTTCATAATTAAAATACCAAAAAAATATATATAATGAAAAAATCCTTTTTACCTACCTCTCCCCATTATGAAACTTTAGGTAGTTCCAAGTCGGGATCACCACAAAAATCTGTTTCTACATATGCATAATCCTCAATCATGATGAGTTGATCCCCCAACCACTGGAAGAAGACAAGACCATATGTAACGGTTGGAACACCATCATGGAGGGCCATCAAGTACACCCACCTCTTCATTTGAGGATCCTGTGGAGAAGGTACACCCCAATCCACATGCTATAGGAGAAAAACTAGGACCCTCTCTAGGAAAAAAGATACCAAAATCAATCCATATCAAAATTGTTTCAATCGACCAGTCCTACACTTTTTTAATTGTTTCTTCATATTTTTTAGGAGTCCCTCACACCAGTTGAAGACTCATGGTGCCATGCACTCGATAACATATTGTAAATGTCTCTGCAAATACATATGTGGAGAAATACTCCCTACCACATGAGTGATAGTATAGAGAATGGTCCTCAATGATAAATCCTCAACATATTTTATGGAAACCTTTCCACTATGTTTCTCTGTAGCATCTACGTAGTGATGTGATACATAATAATCCATAGGTTCACCTCCTCCTCTACTTCTTGCAACTGACACCCGAGACCCACAATGAGATAATCCAGTAAAAAAATAGATTTCCTAAATGTCTAGAGTGAGTCTATGAACCCCAACATGAAAGGCTTGTTCGTTTACATCCCACATTTGGACTAAGTGATCCAATATGACCAATTGGGCTCACATGGCCTTCACTTTGAAAAACTTAAGCAAGACGCACTCCCGGAGTGCCATGAAAGTTGTGGGATCATTCACGAAAATGTAATCTTCCTCTTCATGCTCTCTTTCCCACCATTTGAGCATGATGAACTATGAAAAATATTCCAAACAACAATAAAAGATGAATTAGTTCATCAAAAATCCAAAATTCGAGGCTTCTCTAGTTTTTTCTCTCTTTTTAATTTTTGAGTTGCAGTCGTCGCAAGGGCCAAGGTTATCACAGTGAGGTGTCATCCCACCCCAAAAAATAACCCCTTGTGACGATCCTAGATCATCGCAGTTCCTGATATGGATATCTTGTGACGATCTAGAGGCACTCTATCCCTTGGAAATTCACCCTTAAACTTAAAATTTAACCATTGAAACGGAAAAAAAATTCTATAGAAAGAGAGAGGGGAGGAAGATCACCTACCTCATGGAAACATCTCGAGAAATCATCCATGGAGTGCTCCAGAATTGTCACTTGAAGATCAGAGGAAAAATAGGGCTTTTGGCACTAGTTTGGTGAAAATACAAATGAAATGGTGAAATGGCTTGTTTTGACCTATTTAACTTATTTTTTACCATTTTAACATAAAATTAAATTATTTTTAAAATATTTCCACCTATGTTAAAAACCTAATGAACTTTTCAAAGTGTCAATATTGCAGGATAGGGATTGGAGGCCAAAATTTTGATATGTATCACTCCTTTTTTGTCATTTTTGCGTGTTTTTATGATGTATATATGATTTTATTTTTTTCAGTAAAAAATGTCGAGCATGGTATTTATTCTTTCTCAGGCTCGTAAAACTATGAGAATGCAATAGAGTAAACTTTTATCACTTTTTCGTACTTGTAATGGAAATATGAAAAACGAACCCCCATGGAGTCCCCTTTAATCTCTTTTCAAACTCCCTAAACATGAAAAGATAGCTGAGCAACCTTGTTCTTTTCACACCCATAAAATTATTTGAAGAAAATGTCTGATGAGAGGTAGATTATCTCTTTTTCGGTCTCATCCGACTAATTTATGAAAAATGACATTTTGGAGTTTTCTTTAAGTGTTTTTCAGGCTCTCTAAATGTGAAAAACCCCTGAGTTTTCTTTCTTCGGACTCGTAAAACAAGCATCGAAAGGTCCCTATGGGATCGAACCACTCCTTCCTAGGGTTCGTTAAAAATACTCTGAGGGATTCATCCAAAGTATGAGCTTACATTACAAGCATATGTTATCCTCCTCAAGCCTGCGTAAAAATAAAGAGGTACTCACTAGAAATGGTGGGGAGAAATTGGGAAATAAATGTATATCTATATCTTTGTTAGTGGCAGTAAGTATCTCTTGAACATGACACTCCCCTTCATTATTGTATCTAGGTTGGGAAATCCATTTGTCTCTCATTTGATCATCCACATGTGTGTATGTTGGGTCCTGCTTTAGCCAATGATTCCAAGACAATTGTCGTGTTGTTCATATGTTCAAGAAACACTCTACCTAAACAAGCCTTCTATCGAATCGACCATTTGCAGTCCTCAAACTCTTACCATGTCGTCCTTCCCTAAGTCAGTTCTGAGTCACTTTGTAATCTGATCCACTTCAAATGTGTTACATATTTCATGTCATTGATGAGAGATACCTTAAGGCCCTCCTATGACGAGTCTTTTCCTGTCGAATTCAACTCATTATCTGAGAATTAGACATAGAAATAATTTAGTACCTTGGAATCTGCATGCCTCAATGGAAGGTTCCCTCATTTTCAACAGTGGGTTGACATCATCGACCCCTGATTGGAAGATTCCATCGAGTGTTCGACGTCAACTCATTAATTCACATTCATTGGATTGTACTAGAGTACCTTGGGGGTCATTGACATCAATGGTGATTTACCTCTCACTTGTTAACAATATCCATTAATGACCACGAATCAAGTGGTTTATGCCATATTCGACTCCAACAGCTTTAATCACATGGTTAGATTTGTAATTTAGGATGATGGAAATGAATAACCTGGATACTGTCACATAGATCTAGGTTGCGATGGAGTTTTAATAAGTATATACTGACACATATATCCACCGTGTATTTCTCGTGGCTATGTCCAAATTTGAGTTGTTATAGCATAGATCCAGAGTGTGTTTCTCATGGCTATGTTGAATCATGATGACATGGATGCACAGTGTATGATTGGTTTCCATGGCTCACTTGACACTTATGATTAGACTCAATCGTAGTCTGAGTATGGGAATTCTTACCTCAGTAAATGGTATATTATTATGCACATGCTTGATTGTTTGGAGGTTTCCAACCAATGTGCTCCTTGGTGTCGAAACACACATTATACAAAGTATTTCAACCGTCACATCTTCCAACTTCATAATTTTGGGGTAATTCTATTACACATTATTTTGGTCACCCCTTTGATCAACTAACGATATGTGTATTTCTTACTCCTTTATTCCCTTAAGCTACTGAAGAAATAAGACTTTCTCCCTAGGAAATAAAATCATCTCTCCTTTCTTAAAAACCCTACCAAAGAATATCATCACACCTTACCAAGTGATAAGGGTGTGCCGATATGTGATCGTCACATTATGCACCATAGTGGAATGCGGCATTGTCGTAGGATGCTTGTGTTTAGGGTGTGACGATGCTGAAGCAAAGGAAATATGTGAAATTCGCGAAGGTTCTCGAATGGAATCTACAGAAGGATGAGGTGGCCTCTGATCGGTTTTGATCTCACTCACTTCTCTCATTTAGTGGGATTATCCTAATATATTCATCCATCTCTCTTCACTCTATATAAAGAGGGATATCTCATGGGAAAGGTTAGGCTGGCTTATGCATGAATAATTCTATTGAATATTGTACTTGTTATAACTTTGCTTTAACTTTCCAATTAAGGTTGTGAATACTCTTCATCAAAAGAATTGGAGAAAAGGTGTGTGTTTTGAATAAAAGGGCCATTGGAAGGGACCTTTCAACATCAACGCATAGGTTGTATTATCCAATTTATTCAATATAATGAAATGATGCATTTCTTCCCTATAAAAGTGTCTCCATTTTTATTGTATAACTCCTTAATCTTATGCATAGGTTTCATTGGAATATATATATTGTTGTTCTCTCTCTTTGTTTATTTGTGCTTCTTAACAGGTTCAACATCCCACAAATCCAAATACAGAGCAAAGACAATACTAGTGAGTATCAACGACATTTAAGTAGTATGCCATTTGTCCCTCTTTGAACTAGTTTACATTACAATGAAATCTAAGGAGAAGCTTGTATTCTGCTATGTTTTGTTCTAATTTCTTGTTGAGGTTAGGGAAATTTTTTTTTTCAGCACTTACTGATTTGTCCTATAACACCTATCTTTCCATAGGAATAGAATTTCACTTATCCTCCTTTGCATCCACCTATTCCTCAAGAAAAAGATTTTCTTCCACCATACTTTCCACCTCTGGAACTTCCTCCTCTTTCTGTATGACTATGATACTTTCCATATTCAGGTTTTGTTTTCTGTAACTTCTCTCTGATAGTTACTTTGCCTCTGCTTGAACTGTTTCCTATGTTTTTATGGCTTTATTTCCTGTAAACCTATCCTCTTCTTTATGTGCTTCCTGATAAACATATTCCACTGTTATCATTGTCATCATATTGATCTCCTCTTGGATTTCATACCTCAGATAATTAATATACTTGGAAACCTTTTCCTCATCACTCTCTCGATGTCCTTCTCTAATGTTCATCCTGTAAAACTCTTCAATGTATTAATTCATTGTCAATCCCTTCTGTCTCAAGTTTTGTAATCTCCTGAACATATTGATCTAATAGTCTTTGGGTATGAACTTTGCTTTCAATTTAACTACCATATTATCCCAGTTTTTTATTTTTTTCTTACCTTTGTGCCTTTTTTCGGCTTGTAATTAATCCCACCATAGCATTGAATGTCCCTTCAATCTGGTAACAACATGCTTATGTAATGTTCCCCAAAAATCCCAATTTTTTTTTTTTAAGTGTTATTATTTATCTTATTAGTTTGCCATGCTTATAACACACTCATATCACAGTTGTATAATTCTTTGATAAAGGTCTAGTTGTTTATTATCTCACCCTTAAACATAATATGATGCATTTTCCTCCTTACTACATCATAAAAAAAAGGGTTTGGACTTAATGCTGTCATAATTAATTCACATACCTGCATAAGATAATATTATGGTTGTGTACCATAATAGTATTCCAAAGGGTATCATTTAACCTTTGTTTAGCATGATTACAGGATTGTACAAGTCTGTTGGGTGTAAATTCTAACGATTCAGAGTTAGATTGGAGTGTCTTTGTATACGTGTAATCATGGTGATATACGCATAGAACTGGCATTAGGTAGTTAGGGTTTTGGTTAAGGTATACATTGTTCTTCTTAAAACTAGAACGAAATTGAAGTGACTAGTTTTCAGAAGCAACTTCCTAGTCCGTCCAATAAATATTAAAAGGAAAGAACACACGTAAGGATCAAACCCAACATCTCAACTGGTTGTTGTCCTCATTCATTAATTGGTGATGGGAAAAATACAAGGATAAAGTTGTGTATTAAATAGAGTTTCGACTATTGCATTAAACTCTTTCTGCAACACCTTTCCTTGGCCTCCTGTTCGACTTGTGTGCCCATCCATTCTTTTCCACCTTTACCTAAACACATGGTTGTGGTACTTTACATTGTTCCTCTCATTAAATCAGGAAAGGTACTCACATGGCTAGTGTTGGTGACAGAAGTCACTCCTGGATTGCAGCAGGAGTAAGCCTAAAGCCCATCAGTTTATGTCATTATTTGTTGATAAAGGGTGATGAATGGAAGTAAACTCAGAACAATATCATTCTAACTCAGAAACTAGGCTAGGAATGCACAAGCAGATGAGGTCTTGGTTCAACTTCAGACAATAAGTTGTAATAAGGGTGAGTAGGAGGAAGACTTCTGTGAGGAAATGTGAAGGGATGTTGTAGGCATCGAGCTTCCAACAACCTGTAGAAGAAAACTTTGAACACAAGAAATTCTTATATTCAAAAGAAGAAACACTAAAAGAACATAACAACGTGATAATAAATACTTTATCATAACACAGTCATGACGATTCATGTGAATCATTCAATCATGAACCCTTTTAGTATGAGATCGAAACCAGATGAAAAAGAGAACTGCCTTACATTGAACAAGAAATTTTATATGCGGATACATAGCCAGGAAAACCAGTGCTTCATTAAAACATTATAGTCGGGATCTCTACTCTACCATCCATCCTCACAAAAAATAGAAAAAATGAGCATATATACTCAGAAAATTCACCCAACAGAAGTGTGCTCGAACCTCTATGACATGGTGTATCTTCAGTTAAACTTGGATGGAACTCCTTCGTCAAACGCCACCTTAACTTATCATGGCTCTCGCAGGGGGACCTGCATACAAGGGTACCACGATCTGATTGCTCCAGGCATCCCATACCCTCCATTTATGGCTTGAGTAGAGGTTTCATCTACCTGCTCAATTTTTATTAACTGCTTCCCCAGGGAGGGGCCGAGACGATATGCTCAGGAGAAAACCATGTGCCTTCTCTTTAAGTCTCAGAGGCTAGCCTCCCTTTCTTCTGGCACTGCCATCAATGTATCCTAGGGCCATGACCTAGCGTTTCTCTCCAAGGGTGTTTCGACATTTTTTTCTTTCGGGGATTTCTACTTCCCCTGCCTTCAAATTTCCCGGTACCCAAACTTGCGAAACGACCCTCTAGGATCAACGGTTGGATCAACTTTAAAAACTAACGACCACAATCATTTTTCCATCGAAAAAACCTGGCCCTAGGATGATGGGCCCAACACTAAAGGCTCTTTGGCATTTTGGCGATTCCAAATGCAAGGGAGGAGTGACCCCCTGTCTTTCAAAACCCCGATAGCCGAAATGCCGAAACGGCTAATCATTTCGCGTTTCAGCGATTCCCGATGCAGTGGAAAAGTGACCCCCTATCTTTTGAAGTCTCGGTAGCCGAAATGTCAAAACAACTAATCATTTCACGTTTCGGAGTTTCCCAATGCATTGGAAAAGAGACCCCCTATCTTTTGAAGTCCCGTTAACCGAAATGCCAAAACGGCTAATCATTTCATGTTTCGGAGTTTCCCGATGCAGTGGAAAAATGACCCCCTATATTTTGAAGTCTCGGTAGCCGAAATAACGAAACAACTAATCATTTCACATTTCAGATTTTCCCGATGTAGTGGAAAAGTGACCCCCTGCCTTTTGAAGTCCCAATAGTCGAAATCGTGATCGAGCCTGATCAGGCGCCATGTGTCCCGACTAGATCGGATGACCATAATCATTTCATGACTTTGGCCATAAGAGATGAGCCCATGCGCTAAACCTCATGCAATTCTGCAAGTCAAGCTTACCTAATGACCGTCGATCTGCTCCATATATGGATCCTCGCCATTGAAAACAAAATGCCCGCTCACTTGATTTTAAGCCTGAAATGGACTTCTTTTGTGTGTTGCGCTTGGCATTCACGACCGCGGCCTTTGAGTAAAATTCATTTGATGGGTTTTTTTCAACCCCATTTCTACACATTTACACCAAGGGCCTGAAGTCGGAGAGAAACACCCCCTTGCAATAATTGGTGCTAAGAGCTAACATTCAACGTTTCTTGGGTTGTAAGATTTGGTGGCAAACCCCTATTTCCAAGGTTTATTGTTGCCGCCTCTGAAGTTAGACTCAGGCATTGATGGAATTACTTTCTCTATGTGGGAGGGAGTTGTCTATCCACCCCTCTCTTAACCTGGTAAGTTTTATTTGAACCCTGTTATATGCCTGTGTATTATGAATGTTTAGGTAACTGGCTAAAGGATTTAATGGAGTTTTTCCTTTGGTGGTCTTCATTGTTCTATGAGAGTCCCACCTAAGATATTTCAATCTTGGACTAGTTTTCCCTATGTTATTCGGTTGGACTAGTTAGGGTACACTCCCATGTGGAAATTTCTTCTACTGTCCTCCAATATCCTCTAATTGTTTGCTAGTTACCAGGTATGTTTATTAGCTAGAAATAATTTGGTATTACAGACGAAAGAAGTCTCGACCCGTTCTTCTTATATCCATCCATGGTAAAAAAATTCTTCGGGGTTCTATCACTTGGAAGGGAAAAAGCTTTAGACATGTCCATCTCCATGCCTAGATCTTACTTAGGAGAGCCTGGGACTATGAATGTCTTCTTGGTCAGTAATTCCAAATTCCTTTCTTATATTTTATTTGTGGAACACGGTTTCCTTCGAAAACCCATCACTCTGGAGCCCTGTCGCGAATTCTATGTCTGTTATTTTGCTTCTAGACTCTATACCCTTTTCCTTTAGTGTAAACAAATTCACCGGCCTACATACAAAGTGGGTTCTAACTATCAAATACATGTTTTTTAAGGGGAAAGGAAAGAGGTTCTCTGTGTATGATGAATTTAAAATCTATGGTTAAATTGACAACATTCATTTTCCTTTCCAGCATATTGATTCTGTCTGTGGGCACAAATTTCCAAAGAGAAATAGTTCTGTTTTAGTTTTTGAGAAAGTGTTTTCTTTCGCCAAAAGACATTCGAAAAAAAATATTCTTTATATCAGTAAGATTGCATGTTGTATCACGATGCTTTTAAGATCTAGTTGTGTCAGTCTCTGAATTAGTTTATAAATAGTGTTTCTTCGGGAGTAAGATTTGGATTACTATCTAATGGTGGGGCCCTATTGTATGCAAGGGTACCCATCAAGACTCTATCATCCCATCTCCCCCTTTTGAGTCACCAGACAGAGCTTCAACTATGCCACGAAAGGAAAGGTGACCCCATCCCTCGAGTTAAGTACAGACTCTCTTGAATATATCTGTGGCAACTTTTATTTCTCTTTCCTCTATTATGTACTCTGTTGTGCATTTTCTCAATGATATACTTGATTACCACTTTTCTTATGCGGTTATTAATTTTAAATCTCTACGTTTTCCTGCAGGGTCTCTTCCTCTCCGAGATTCCCAGTTTTACGAGGGCTTCGGATCCCATAAAAGGTATTCGGTTTCCAAGATAGGGCTTTGTTAAGGTCAGGCAACAACAATGTCTATCTTAGGATTACACTTTCCGAATCTTTAAAGTCGGACGAATGATTTAATATTTGTAATTGGTTTGTCCAGATAAAGGGGAGGACCTTCCATTTTTCCAACACTTGATAGGGTGTTACCTATCGTGGCTAGGTACAAAATATTTACTGTTATTTTGATTTTTTGGAACTTTAGACAAGTCAAGCATGATTATACATATATGTCTCCATAGGGATTTCTCTTACTTGTATAGCATCGAAATAATAATTCCTTGGTTTGGTGAAGTGATTGACCATATATAAAATTACTTTGGTTATTATTACAGCTTTGGTTTGATATATATATATGCTATGATCATTATTACAATTCAGACTATGGAAGATTTACTTTGAATTTTTGTATGTTCTCTATAAGAATGGCTTGACAGTATGCGTCGTTATATTTTCCTTAGATCAATAGATATGTTAGACACAGTCGTTATTTGTTAATCGGGTTCCAGATTTTCTTAGATTTCAAATTCGCCAAACTTTACGCATCTGGTATTGCATTTGCATAATGATGTTGTATACTGTATATCACATTTGGAAAAACATATATAATATTTACCATTCCTGTTGACTCAGTTTTGTTGTACACATTTCCTAAAATTAGTGTACTTTATATAGGTATATAAATATGTAATTATATATACATGCAACACATATGGCGCATTTTCTTGTACGCATCTTTATGAAAAACCTGTCATGTAGGGGGTGTATATTTTACTTTTGGATTTACTAGTACATGAGTTGAAACTCCTAGTATACTATAACTACCTACATAAATATGATTATTCATAGAAGACGATCTAACTGATTGCAATCGCATCATGCATAGTATTAGTTTACTCATCAGAAATAAAAGTGTGATTTAACCTAGAGGTTATCCTATTACATGAGTAATGAAATTCTTCCGTTCATACATCCAATTTCATTAGTATTTACTCAACAGTATGTTCCAACAGAAATAATCCATTCCTAATTGATGAATAGGAGGTATTTGATCAGTCTCTAATCACAACAAAATTCGACCAGGATTCATTCATAGAAACAAAATAAAAACGCAGATCTATCAGTGATCATAATATTTAACTAAAGACAGAGTAGAATAACTTATCTGAATCAATTCGCGAGAATACAAAGGGAACAACCACGTTCCTCCCAACCGTAGAATGGGAAAACCAAATCTCTTGTCTTATTCACCCCCTAACCTGACCATGAATCCATGAGGGCAAACTTGGAATTTCCACTTCAGCAATGTCTTCCTCTGTCAGTAATCTTCTCCTTGCCTCACACTCAGGAAGTAGTGCTCATAACAACAAGTGAAAAATTCCTTTTTCCACTTGACAACGTCTTGCATCCTCACATATGCTATTTATCAATTTGCCTAGGTCTTTTTTCCCTCCCTTGGGAATTTTTGCAGCTTTCTAAATCCCTGATTTTAAGGGGCTGCCAATGGCCAAATCACTAATTTTCCACTTGTAACAATCAGCCTAGAGGTAGTTCCAACATTTTCCCCACTCATGGAGTCATGGTCAGCTAAATTTAACATGCTTGTTCCATTTGTCCTCCTGCAATCAATATAAAATATTTTGTTTTCATACAACTGTCATAGTCAAATAGTTAGTTGGGTCAAATAAGGTCTCTACCCAATAGTCATAATAATTAATTACAATTATAAAATTTGAAATTCAAAATTGCCATAAATGGAAAAAAAAATCCAAATTCGAATTTACTAAAAACGAAATAAATTTCCACAAATTTAAATTTCAAAAATATTTTATTTTTGGGTATTTCACATCCTTTCCCCCTTTAGTAAAACACTATCCTCAGTGTTTGTTCCTTTATTGGAACAGGATTGGATGAGATTTCCGCAAATCTCCCTCCAACTCCCAAGTGGCCTCCTCAGGACTAAAGTGCTTCCATTGCACCTTTACCTGAGCGGCGACTCTGTTCCAAAGTGCTATTTCTCTCCGGTCCAAAATACACAGGGGTTTCGCCTAGAACTCGCCTTTGGGTTCCACCTACACCAAGTTCCAATCAATCATATGAGTAGGGTCATGAACATACTTTTTCAATAAAGAAACATGAAATACATTATGAATTCTTAGATTAGCTGGGAGTGCAAGTTGGTATGCTACGTGTCTGATTCGAGTTAGTATCTCGAAGGGCCCACAAAACCTGGGTGCTATCTTGGCACAGTTCCCTAACTTCAACGAAATTTTTTGGGCTTTAACCTTCAAATAAACATGGTCTCCTACTTGGAATTCCAGGTGTCTTCTTTTTTTATCTGCATAGCTTTTCTGTCTGTCCCGTGCTTCTTTTAAGTTCTATTGTACCTTCGTTGCCATGTTCTCCATTTCTTGGAGCATATCTGTCCCAATCATGAGTCTATCAACCAGGTTGTCTCAGATAATTGGAGTCGTACACTTTCAGCCGTACAATACTTCGAAAGGGCTCAACTTAGCCAAAGTTTGGTACCCATTTTTATATGCAAATTCTACCAAGTGCAGGTAGTGTTCCCACTTGTTTGGTTTTGTTCTTATGTACATGCAGAGCATATCCTCTACGATTTGGTTTGTCCTTTTGGTCTGTCCATCCGTTTGTTGATGGTAACTCATATTGAAATTCAAATTAGTATTTATCCCTGCAAACAATTCCTTTCAAAAAGCGGATGTGAATTTTACGTCTCTATCTGAAATCACTATTTTAGGAATACCATGCACTCTAAAAATTTCTTTCATGAATATTTAAACAATGTTTATATCTTTAAAAGTAGACTTTATAGGAATAAAGTGTGCAGACTTATTGAGTTTATCGATTACAACCATGATGGAATCATTCTATTTCTGAGTTTTAGGTAAACCTGTTATAAATTCCAACGATATGGTCTCCCATTTCCATTTTGGCACCGTTAATGGATCTAATTGGCCGGCTAGATGTTGGTGCTCGACTTTAACTTGTTGAAAATCTTGGCACCTAGCCAAGTACTCTATTGTTTCGCCCTTCATACTAGGCCAGAAAAATAGTTTTCTAAGTGTTGTTATTGTTTTCTGGTAACCTGGATGGCCAGAATATGGTTTCTTATGCACTTCGTCCAAAACTGTTAATTTTAATTCTGTTGAATCTGGTATGTAAAGTCTATTTTTAAATCATAATAGTCCCTTCTTGTCGATGCCTAGATCTGGCTTGTCTGAGTTGGTGGTACTGTTTTGTAATTTTGTTATTATCTTAGTGTAATTTCCGTCATTAATACCTATCGTCCTTATTCTTTGTTCTAGATCACTTTCTGCCCTGCTGATATTTATCTCAAATAGCCCATGGACTCTTCTACTTAAAGAGTCTTCTACTTTATTTTCCTTACCCTTGATATGTCTGACCTCGAAGTCAAATTCCCTTAAGAAGGAAATCCATCTTGCTTGTCTTGCATTAAGATCTGGTTGACTAAACAAGTATTTCACCCCGCTATTATCCGTCAATAGTAGAAATTTTCTGCCCATTATGTAGTGTCGCCACATTTTTAAGGCGTGTATTACCGCTGCCAATTCTAAGTCATGAGTGACATAATTTCGCTCGTGTTCTTTTAATTTCCAGGACTCATAAAAAATAACGTGTCCTTCCTGAGTTAGGATGCCACCTAGTCCTTCTTTACTTGCATCAACCTATACAGTGAAGTCTTTATCTGGGTCTGCTACCTTCAGAATGGGTGCAGTTGTCAATAATTCCTTCAGCTTGTTAAAACTGTCTTGACACTTCTTTGACCAGTTAAACTTGGTCCCTTTCTTTTGTAATGACGTGATAGGGTATGCTATCTTGGAAAACCCTTTTATAAATTTGTGGTAATATTCGGTGATTCCCATGAATGACCGAATATCCGCTACATCCTTAGGTACCATCCATTCCATAATGGCTTTTATCTTCTCCGGGTCCATGACAATGCCTTATGTTGAAATTACATGTCCTAGATATTGTATTTCTTTTTGATAAAAGTCACACTTGTCAAATTTGGCGTACAGTTTGTGTTTTCTCAATGTTTGCAAAACTATTCTTAAGTGTTCATCATGTTCTTCCTCCATTTTAGAATAGACCAGAATATCGTTGATAAATACTACCACGAACTTGTCTAACTATTGAAAGAAAATATTGTTCATCAGGCACATAAACGTGGTTGGTGCATTAGTGAGTCCGAAAGGTATGACTATGAATTCGTAGTGTCCATATCTTGTCTGAAAAGTTGTTTTTTTTATGTCCTCATATTTTATCCTAACTTGATGATAACCGGATCATAAATCCAACTTTGAAAAAATCTTGGCCCCACCTACTTGATCGAATAGATAATTTATCCTTGGTAAGGGGTATTTGTTCTTAATAGTCATTTTGTTCAGTTGTCTATAATCAATACATAGTCTTAGAGTACCATCTTTCTTTTTCACAAAGAGGACTGGTGCTCTCTATGGAGAAACACTCGGTCTGATATACTCTTTGTCCAACAATTCCTGTAATTGTATTTTCAATTCTATCGGTTCTGGTAGACTCATTCAGTAAGGTGCTTTTGAGATAGGGGCTGAACCAGGTAGTAGGTCTATGGAGAAGTCTATTTCCCTTTTAGGAGGTAATTTTGGTATCTCATCCACAAACATGTCTCTGAACTCATGTAGGACAGCAAAGTCTTATAACTTTGGCTTATCCTCTTTTCCTAACAGATTCGTTACTTGGATGGCATAGACTTGACATCCCTTTCTCATACATTTCTTGAGTTGCATCGCTGAAACTTGTCTGACTGATACAGGTTTTTGTATACCTTGGGTTGTTCTAGTAGTGCCAAACTTGTCTTTGTAACTAAGTATCTTTGTATAACAATCTAGTACTGCTTTATGTTGTTCCAACCAATCCATCCCGATAATCATATTGTAAGATCCTAGTGGTAGGATGTTCAGATTTGTTCTTATATTTTGACCATCTAAGCTGAACTCAAAGTCAGAAACAAAGTCAACTACCTTCCTTTTAGTACCTGTTGCTAGTTGTACAAGCCATGATTTTACATGCTTCAGTTTCATAAGTTTATTTGACTCTACCACATTAGGAGTAATATAACTTAACGTAGCTCCAGGGTCAATTAAAACAAAAATTCGAGTGTTATTGATTTTACCTTCGATTTCTACCACCGATGATTGGTGGTCAGCATGTCGACCATCTATGGTTGCATTTATCCTATTCAGGCTTCTACCCACATCTCCCACCGTCGATGCTTCCTGCACATTATGAACAACAGTTCTGTTTGCAGAAATTAAACATGGGCAGTTCCTCCTTAGATGAGGCTCTCCACATTCCCAACACTTTAATGGTTCACAGGAGTTGTCCCCAAACTTCTTTGTTCCCATGTTTATCGGTTTACCACTGCCTTGCGTATTCGGATGATTGGAGTAAAAATCCTTTCTCGGAAAGCTTTTTGTTGCATTCTGAGAAGGAGCTGGATGGAATCCCTTCTTTCGTTGGTTCATTCAATATTGTTTCTTATCCTTCCAGGCTCTGGGAAATTATGCCCACTGTTTATACTGGTCATAGCACATTATTTCTTTCCTGAATACTTCACTCAAGGATTTGGGGTTGTCAAACTCAATTCTATCCCTATAGGATTGTGGTAAACAACTTAAGAACCATTGAATTTTTAAATTATCCTCCTAGATGTATGGTACAAACCTTAGTAGTTCCAAAAATTTATTTATAAGGTCCTCCATTCTCATCTGTCGAAGTCGTAACTCGTAAAATTATTTCGTCTTCCTTTCATAATAATTTTCAGAAAGGTGTTGTTTCTTGAAATACTTCTTAAAATCAGACCATTCCAATTGTTTCTCCTTTAGGCCCTTGGCCAATTTCAGGTCTTTCCACCAAATGATGGCCTTTCCTTTCAGATTGTAGATGGCCATTCTGACCTTCATGTTGCTGGAATAGTTGTAGATATGGAAGTATTTTTTTATGTCCAACAACCATGCCTCTGCTTCTTCTCTTTTCCTAGATTCTCCATCAAAGGTGGCCAGTTTAATCTTTTTAAACTCTCCTTCAAGGTGATCTACTCGTTTTCTTTTTCGGTCTAGTTTAGTTTTGTCTTCAGTTGAAGGTGTTCCTTAAGATGAACTGTCTCCTTTTTCTATTTCTAGCCCAGAGTTCTTGGAGGCCCTTTTGCTAACCTCCTCGTCATGGTTATCGTCCTTTGAGCTTTCCTTGGTCACTATACTGCGCAGCAGGACTTCATTTATCTCTTGTTGTTCCTGTTGTGATTTCTTCAATTTTTCCTTGTCGGCTTTGAAAATCTGCAGTTCTACAATAAGATTCCTCATTGTTTCCAACACCTCTGTGTGTGAGCTTCCGTCACTGTTCTGTCTTGGATCTCTAGGAGGTCTTTGTTATAGATTTCCTTCCATCTTGATTTCTGCATCGTCCTGAGCTACCATGATTAACACAAAACATAAAGGGCTTTCTATTTGTAACCATAAGGTTTATTAGTTTTTACATAAATTAGAATATATACTAAGAAACTAATGTGGCCTTGTTTAGGCCTAGTGTTGTGACTTTCGCTCTGATACCATATGTAATGTTCCCCAAAAATCCCAACTTCATTTTTTTTTTTTTTTAAGTGCTATTATTTATCTTACTAGTTTACCGTGCTTATAACACACTCATATCACAATTGTATAATGCTTTGATAAAGGTCTAGTTGTTTATTATCTCACCCTTAAACATAATATGATGCATTTTCCTCCTTACTACATCATAAAAAAAAAGGGTTTGGACTTAATGCTGTCAAAATTAATTCACATACCTGCATAAGATAATATTATGGTTGTGTACCATAATCGTATTCTAAAGGGTATCATTTAACCTTTGTTTAGCACGACTACAAGATTGTACAAGTCTATTGGGTGTAAATTCTAATGATTCGGAGTTAGATCAGAGTGTCTTTGTATACGTGTAATCGTGGTGATATACGCATAGAACTGACATTAGGTAGTTAAGTTTTTGTTAAGGTATATATTGTTCTTCCTAAAACTGGAACAAAGTTGAAGTGACTAGTTTTCGGATGCAACTTCCTAATCCATTCAATAAATATTTAAAGGAAAGAAAACATGTAAGGATCAAACCCAACGTCTCAACTGGTTGTCGTCCTCATTCATTAATTGGTGATGGGAAAAATACATGGACAAAGTTGTGTATTAAATAGAGTTCTGACTGTTGCATTAAAATCTTTCTGCAACACCTTTCCTCGGCCTCCTGTTCGACATGCGTTCCCATCCATTATTTTCCACCTTGCCCTAAACACATGGTTATGGTAATTTACATTGTTCCTCTCATTAAACTAGGACAAGTACTCGCATGGCTAGCATTCAACGTTTCTTGGGTTGTAAGATTTGGTGGTAAACCCTTAGTGCCAAAGTTTATTGTTGCTGCCTCTTGTGTTAGACACAGGCATTGATGGAATTACTTGCTCTGTGTGGGAGGGAGTCATCTATCCACCTCGCTCTTATCCTAGTAAGTTTATTTGAACCCTGTTATATGCCTTTATATTATGAATGTTTAGGTAACTGGCTAAAATATTTAATGGAGTTTTTCCTTTGGTGGTCTTCATTGTTTTGTGAGATTCCCACCCAAGATATTTCAAGCTTGGACTAGTTTTCCCTATGTTATTCGGTTGGACTAGTTAGGGTACATGCCCTTGTGGAAATTTCTTCTACTTTCCTCCAATTTCCTCTAATTGTTCGCTAGTTACCAGGTCTTTTTATTAGCTAGCAATAATTTGGTATTACAGATGAAAGAAGTCTTAGCCCGTTCTTCTTATATTTGTCCATGCTAAAAAAATTCTTCCAGGTTCTGTCATTTGGAAGGGAAAAAGATTCATACATGTCCATCTCCATGCCTAGATCTTACTTAGGAGAGCCTAGGACTGTGAATGTCTTCTTGGTCGGTAATTCTGAATTCCTTTCTTATATTTTATTTTCGGAACACAGTTTCCTTCGAAAACCCATCACTCTGGAGCCCTGTCGCAAATTCTATGTCTGTTATTCTGCTTCTAGACTCTATACCCTTTTCCTTTAGTGTAAACAAATTCACCGCCCTCCATACAAAGTGGGTTCTAACTATCGAATACGTTTTTTTTAAGGGGAAAGGAAAGAGGTTCTTAGTGTATGATGAATTTAAAATCTATGGTTAAATTGACAACATTTGTTTTCCTTTCTAGCATATTGATTCTGTCTATGGGCACAAATTTCCAGAGAGAAATAGTTCTATTTTAGTATTTGAGAAAGTGTTTTCTTTCACCAAAATACATTCGAACATAAATATTCTTTATATCAGTAAGATTGCATGTTGTATCATGATGCTTTTAAGATCCAGTTGTGTCAGTCTCTGAATTTGTTTATAAATGGCGTTTCTTTGGGAGTAAGATTTGGATTACTATCTAATGGTGGGGCCATGTTGTATGCAAGGGTACCCATCAAGACTCTATCATACCATCTCTCCCTTTCAAGTCACCAGACGGAGCTTGAACTATGCTGCGAAAAAGAAAGGCGACCCCATCCCTCGAGTTAAGTACAAACTCTCTTGAATATATATGTGGCAACTTTTATTTCTCTTTCCTCTTTTATGGACTCAGTTGTGCATTTTATAAATGATCTTCTTGATTACCACTTTTCTTATGCGGTTATTAATTTTAAATCTCTACGTTTTCTTGCAGGGTCTCTTCCTCTCCGAGATTCCCAGTTTTACAAGGACTTCAAATCCCATAAAATGTATTCGATTTCCAATATAGGGCTTTGTTAAGGTAAGGAAACAACAATGTCTATATTAGGATTACACTTTCCGAATATTTAAAGTCGGAAGAATGATTTCATCTCTGTAATTGGTTTTTCCAGATAAAGGGGTGGAACTTCCATTTTTCCAACACCTGATAGGGTGTTACCTATTGTGGATGTGTACATAATATTTACTGTTATTTTGATTTTTTGGAACTTTAGACAAGTCAAGCATGATTATACATATATGTCTCCACGGTGATTTCTCTTACTTGTATAGAGCCGAAATAATAATTCCTTGGTTTGGCTAAGTGCTCGACCGTATATAAAATTACTTTGGTTATTATTACAGTTCTGGTCTGATATATATATATGCCATGATCATTATTACAATTCATACTATGGAAGATTTACTTTGAATTTATGTATGTTCTCTATAAGAATGGCTCATCAGTATGAGATGTTATATTTTCCTTAGAGCAATAGATATGTTAGACACAGTCATTATTTGTTAATCGAGTTCCATATTTGCTTAGATTTCAAATTTGCCAAACTTTATGCATCTGGTATTGCATTTGCATAATGATGTTGTATACTGTATATCACATTTAGACAGACATATATAATATTTACCATTCATGTTGCTTCAATTTTGTTTTATAGATTTCCTAAAATTAGTGTACTTTATATAGGTATATAAATATGTAATTATATATACATGCAACACATATGGTGCATTTTCCTGTACGCATCTTTATGAAAAACCTGTCATGCAGGGGGTGTATATTTTACTTCTAGATTTACTAGTACATGAGTTGAAACTCCTAGTATACTATAACTACCTACAGAAATATGATTATTCATAGAAGAAAATATAATTGATTGCAATCGCATCATGCACAATATTAGTTTACTCATCATAAATAAAAGTGTGATTTAACCTAGAGGTTATTCTATTACAGGAGTAATGAAATTCTTCCTTTCATACATCCAATTTCATTAGTATTTACTCAGCATTATGTTCCAACAGAAATAATCCATTCCTAATTGATGAATAATAGGTATTTGATTAGTCTCTAATCACAACAACATTCGACCACGATTCATTCATAGAAATAAAATAAAAACACAGATCTATTAGTGATCATAATATTTAACTAAAGATAGAGTAGAATAACTTATCTGAATCAATTCGCGAGAAGACAAAGGGAACAACCATGTTCCTCCCAACCGTAGAATGGGACAACCAAATCTCTTGTCCTATTCACCCCTTAGCCTGACCATGAATCCATGAGGGAAAAATTGGAATTTCCGCTTCAGCAATGTCTTCCCCTGTCACTAATCTTCTCCTTGCCTCACACTCAACAAGTAGTGCTCATAATAGCAAGTGAAAAATTCCTTTTTCCCAGCATACTTGGCAGTGTCCTGCCTCCTCATATATGCTATTTATCAATTTACCTAGGTCTTTTTTCCCTCCCTTGGGAATTTTCGCAGCTTTCTAAATCCCTGATTTTCAGGGGCTGCCAATGGCCAAATCACTTATTTTCCACTTGTAACTATCATCCTAGAGGTAGTTCCAACATGTTCCCCACTCATGGAGTCATGGTCAGCTAAATTTAACATGGCTGTTCCATTTGTCCTCTTGTAATCAATATAAAATATTATGTTTTCATACAAGTGTCATAGTCAAATAGTTAGTTGGGTCAAATCAGGTCTCTTCCCAATAGTCATAATAATTAATTACAATTATAAAATTTGAAATTCGTAATTTCCAAAAATGGCAAAAATTTTCCAAATTCGAATTTACTAAAAACAGAATAAATTTCCACAAATTTAAATTTCAAAAATATTTTATTTTTGGGGATGTCACACTTCACCTTCTTTTCATCTTTGATCTCTTCATAATCGAAGTACTTTTCTAAGGCACATATCCAATCCAACAACTCCTCAACATCCAAGTTTCCTTCATACATCGATACTTCCATTTTTGATCTAGCTCCCAATTTACAATCACTTTCAAATAGAATTCCACTGCAACGTCTCCTTCTGTAGCTCCTTCAACTTCCATTTCTTAACTCTCGGCTTCACTGACATCAGCAACATCATGTTCTCTCCTTTGAATTGTCTCGATGGCATCCAATCTTTCACGAACTTGCCTCATTTCCCATTCCATGGATGGATTTTCTACGGGTCTCTTTGCACGTCTTCTGGGAAAAATGCTTCTAAAATTTATTTCACACATAGATTAATTCATACTTTGATACCACTTGATGCAGATCAGACCCTCTCCTAGAGTCTGCGCAACCTCTGGGTCTATGATCGTTCTAGTCGAGAGATGAAATTAGCTCACGAGCTTCCTCCAAGCCTAAAGCTTAAATACACAAGTCCTTAACCCACTTCTGAAATGAACATTCTCTTTTTCAGGAGTCCCCAAGTGCTTTCAAAGCCTCCCCGAAGACCAAGGGCCAAAACTGTGGGCCAAAACTTCAATCCCTGAAAGTTTAAGGACTTTGGGACTTTTTATCCCTTTTATCTTGCAATGCAAAATCTGTGAACTACAGAACACTGGGCGGAAAGAGAAATGATCTTCAACGCGAATCAAGACCGACAACTCAAAATATGTTGTTTCGGGCTTCAACAATTTTTGGATACACCAACACACGCACAACAATTGCAAAGTGCCAGACAATAAAAAAGAACATATCTAACAGTTGGTATTGCACCTTCGTATCTGTTCTCACATGTCCTTCCTCTGATCGACGATCTAGATCAACTCCAGACTTTGGGACTCTAGAGAGATCGAACTTCTCTTCTGTCTATCCTCCTAGAGTGTTTATCCTCTAGATCTTCTAATTTGATGACGCGTGTCCTCACCAATAGAGGGATCTGATGAACTCCATGCTTCGGGACTTCGAGGTCCTCTTCTCTTGAGTCACCACTCCAAACTTCCTTTAGAGTACTAGTCCACTGAAGTACATGATATGCTAACACATTTCCTCATAATTTGGATGACCACAATTAACTCCGACCTTTGGGACTTTGGGGGTCCCGACTTCTCCACACTCCAAAACTACCAAATGCGTCAATTCTGAAGGAATTGTATGATTAACCCTCACGCAACTCCTCCTGAGCCAATGACTAACCACTCTTCTTGAGACTCTAGAACAGATCTCAACCGTTGATTTTCAATCCTCGATAAATCTTCCTCTGAGCTTCACTTAGGACTTCTGCCAAACTCGTGAAGTCTCAAAAAATCACAGGGTTAAAAATCATGTTGTTTGTCCATATATAAGGGTGATAAAATATCATGGATCCTCCTGAATAGATCCCAATCATTCTATTCTTGAAACAAAAAATCCTCTCCTCCTTAAGGATTTTGATCGTTATCCTTCCTGATCTTTAAGTCCTTGAGGTTGTTGATTTTTCAATAAGCAAGGTTAAGAATCAAGTTCATTTCATTTTTAGCATTTAACCATAACCATAAATGTTTCAAAAACCAAGATCACAAGAAGAAGCACCATGTAGAAGAACAAAAGAAGTATCTCGGAAAACCCTTCTCAACAAGGGAATAAAACTCAGCCAAATCCTTTTCTATATTATTCAAGAGAAATAACTTCACCACCAAGAAAACCTAGCACAAAAGAGGGTGCTCAAACCATACAAAACTAGTGCCCAAGAGAGGTGCACACTTTTCCCAAGAAGGTGTACTTGCTGGAATTTCCAAACTCACATGAAAGATATGTTTTCTGAATGGGGAATTTACCTTTACTTATATTAACCTGAACCTATCAATAGAAGTGTCTATTGGAACAATAGGGATGACATCACTAGATTATAATATAATGAATATTAACTAGATTACTTATCTTTTACATTAATTAATAGTCACATTAGGGTGGGGCCGACCTGTACCCTTTACATTAAAATTAGGGTTATAGGCAGGTCTGACTCTTGTACAATATAGAAAAGGATCTGATACAACCACTAATGCTCATCCACTAGGGGCACATCCATAGGGATGTCCATATCTCTGGCTAATTGCATTACACAGAAGAACCAGATATTCACATGTTCACATGTGCTCGTCCACATCCACGTCCACTCTACATATATTCTTTCCCACTGCCTTACACAGGAGAATCATCTGGAGTTTCTTGTCAACTCTTCTTCTCAGAGGAGGCTAATACATCATATTCATTTCTATTCACATGATGATGCACCCAACACTTTGGGATTTCACACATTCACGTTGTTCTCAGCCACAGGCACGTCTAACTCAAAAAATCACCTTTCTGACTAGATAATCATGTGGAGTTATTCTCAACTCTCTGAATAGAAAAAGTCATCTCTACGTTCCATCTCTATCTCAAGTAGGAACCACATACCCCTCTTAGGGGATTTCTCTTAGGTTTGTAATCTGGAGAAAGACTCACATAGATGCAATGATCCACATCTCATAGATTTTTAAGATGGATAATGTCTCGCATAGCTGCAATCATCAACATCCCCTCTCAACTAGGGATGCATTATTCATCATTCCAAGTCTCACACGGATGTACTTTCAATTTTTTCTTAGTTGGAGTCATCAATACACTCTCTCAACTAGGAAGTCATTCTTCACCAAATTGGTTTGGTGAAGATGTCTACAATCTAATCACGTGTAGGAAGGTACTGCATGTGTACGATTTTCCTCTACCTCATATCTCTAATATAAGGATATTTCTTCTCATCGTGTTTTGATCCATCAGGAAACACTAGTTTCTCAAGGAGCTTTACACACAAATATTTATCATCATAGGATCCATCTCATGGTCAAGTAAATCTATCAGAAGCTTGTAAAGCCACATTGCTTCACACACTCTATGCTATATACTCTACCTCTGTGGTACTCAAGGTCACAGAGTTTTGTTTCCTACTGCATCAGGAAACCATGGAAAAAATCATGGTAGAACATCATCCAGATGTGCTCTTTCGGTCCACTGTACTTTCTTCTCAATCTGACTCGACATATCCTGCAAACTCAAGTTCATATTGGAGGCATATCTCAGGCCATATCCAATTCTACCTCGTATATATCTAAATACATGTTTTGATGTTGTCTAGTGATTCTGTCTCGGTTGACTCATGAAATGACTAATCACATTAACTGCATGGCATGAATCAAGTCTAGTGATAACTAGATACATCAGTGATCCAATTAGATGTTGATTAGTCTCATCTGAATCATCATCAATCTTCTTCTTTAAATCCATCACGGTATATTTTTCATTCTGTCATACTGAACTTCTTTAAAATTTTCACTGTATATTTTCCTTGACTCAGGAAAATATCATCGGTCCTCTGTCATACTTCTTATCCCAAGAAGTAGTGCATCATACTCAGATTCTTCATCTCGAATTTAGAAGTCAAGGTTTACTTGTATCCAACAACAAGGATTTCTAAATAAGTCATGAAAACCAGGCTCTCGTCACCAACACTGTAATGATATAGATTTGGATCAACAACACACTTACTGAAATACAAACTCATCAAGAATATATCTATATAATATAGTTTCCAACTCATGGATGGTAGTACGGATGGAAGTGTATTGGGTTTACTGGATCAATTGTCTCATCATAGAAAACTCCCTATGTTTGTGAGAAACCTATGGATATGTATATCATTTTGTATTTCTCAACACTTCCATCAGTTACATGCTTGATCTTATAGATCCACTTGGAAGTTAACACATGCTTCCCTTCTGGTCCCTGAATGATATCTTATACATCATTCTTTAATATGTACTGGTATTCTACTATTATGATATCTTTCCATACATGTTCTCCTTTTTCTTCTCTAAGACAAGGAGGCTCAACATCAATGAAGTGGCTCATAACTGAAGGATAGTTCGAAAATCTCTTTTTCTTTCTTGGGATGTTCCTTGAGAGGATTGTATGTTTCTTTGCCTCTTGCAGAGTGAGTCTAGGTAGGCCTTTTATGCCCTACTAAAATATATTTGAACCTATCACCTGGAGGAAATGGATCAACTGGAATAATGTTTGTCTCCCTCTGAACTACTAAAGGGGGAGAAGGAATTGTCTCACTGTCAATCTCCATCTGAGATTCTCTATATATTTGAAAAACTATCTCTTCTTCAAGGACAACACATTTACTTGTCTCAATTTGTCTCTGACCAGGGATGCCAATCTGGAATGTCTTTGAAGATTCACTATATCCTTTCTTTATAAAGGATCTAGCTTGGAATTCTTCTTTTTGGGTACATGAAAATACATTGGGCACCCAAATATCCTGAAGTATTCAATCTCAGGCTTCACTCCAGTGAAGGCTTCTTCGGGAGTTATTTTTTTCAAATTCTGGTGAAGACTATTGTTCTGAAAATATACCGTGTCATGCATGCTTCTACCCATAGAATCATATAAATATTCCGATAATGTAGTATTGCATTGGTTTCCCCAATGATGGTTCTCTTCTTCCTCTTTCTCAAATAGTTTTGACTCCCAATGTGTCAAGTGGCTTACTATGAAGGATAAACATCTTACTTTTTTTGTTAACCTTTCTGGAACAAGAAAACTAGAGGAACCAAAAACCAAGAATATATCCTAAAGAAGAATAATGAGTGCATATCTATAATTTAAAAAAATTTAAGGATTGTTATCACAACTACAACACCTACTTGTAATGTAGAAAAATTTTAGAAATATAGATTACAGGAATGACAATTTCAAAAATCAAACCTGGAGTATTCACTTTGAGTGTGTTGTTCCTTTGAATACACGGAGATCCTTCTTGGTCCATGACCTCAACAAAAGTTTCTTGTGTCCTGTAATTACCCTCATGACAATGATACAAATAATTTATATACAAGTGGATACCTGAGGGTGCTGATATGATTTCTCCAATGGCACATGGTCGATGTCCATCCTCTAACATATTCATGAAGGAGGTATGTCACAGTGACACCTTTTTGTATCATGAAAAATAAGTCTTCCTTTGAATTCTTTGTATTTTAAGAACTTGAAGTTGCTTGATCCATCAAGCTTATCTTCCATCATAGTTTTGTTCATCATAATTTTAGATTCTTCACAACCCTTTGTCAACTAGGCTAGAAAACCTAACAGCTAGCCTAGGCTAGCACTTTTAGGTTTTATTGGACTTATGAATACCAACAATAAGCATTTGAAATATAGGATAACACTAGTGAGATGAAGAGCTCCTTCAATGAATTGCAGAAACCCTAATACTAAAATTTCTGCAGAAATTAGTGAAACCCTAGAAACCCTAGGGACAAAATTTCAAAATGCTAAGAATTTCGATTTGAAGCTTTTTGGAGGTGCATTGAAGGATGAAATACATGCCTATGCCTTTTTATCCCCAACTTCCAAGTTACAAGTGTTAAAAAACTCCATAAGAGTAGGTCGTATAGATTTTATGGGAACCCTAGGAGGGCCGTACAGTTTCTGCAGAAGAGAGAGAGGATGCATAAAATTTATTTGTGAAATGGGTTATTCAACACCTATGCTTTGATACCATTTTGATTTTTCAATAATCAAGTTTAATCATGAATTTTATTTCATTTTTAGCATTTAACCATAGCCACAAATGTTGCAACAACCAAGATCACAAGAAGAAGCACCATGTACAAGAACACAAGAAGTATCCTGGGAAACCCTTCTAAAAAATGGAAGAAAACCCAACCAAATCCTTTGATATTTTCTGCAAGAGAAATAACTTCACCACCAAGAAAACCTAGCACACAAGAGGGTGCTTAAACCCTAGTAGAATAGTGCCCAAGAGAGGTGTGCACTTTTCCCAAGAAGGTGTACTTGCTGAAATTTCCAAACTCACGTGAAAGATACGTTTTCTCAATGGGGAATTTACCTTTACTAATACTAACCTGAACCTGTCAATAGAAGTGTCTATTGGAACAATAGGTCCGACCTCACTAGCTTATAATATAATTAAAATTAACCAGATTAATTATCTTTTACATTAATTAACAATCACATTAGGGTGAGGATGACCTGTACCCTTTACATTACAATTAAGGTTACAGGCAGGTATGACTCTTGTACAATATAGAAAAGGATCTAATACACCCACTAGTTCTCATCCACTAGGGGCACATCCATAGGGATGTTCATATCTCTGGCTCACTACATTACACATAAGAACCATATCTTCACACGTTCACCTATGCTCATCCATAGGCACGTCCACTCTAGAGATATTCTTTCCCACTGCCTCACATAGGAGAATCATATGGAGTTTCTCATTGATCCAGGTGGATATCAATGGCCACCCACCTTTTCCAGCTGGCTCAAAACAGATTTCTAGCAATTTTGATAATTTACTATTTTTAGCAGTTTTTCAGGTCCTGAACTTTCAGAGCTGTTTTGAGGCCCTAAACAACATAAAGGAGATAGAGCTTTGTTGTAGCAACACTCTCCCTGATTTGACTCTCTTGTCTTGACTTTATCTTTCATGCTAGTTGTTTTTTCCATCTAAGGAAGGAGGAGAGAGCACAAGGCCTTTCCATAGCAACATCAGAGTGAGCCTCTCTCCCCTAGGGTTTTGTCTTTGAGGCCCTACCATAGCAGTACTTTAGAGCTCTTCCCTCCAGTCCTTATCCATCCTCCTTCAACCTGTGTGTCCTTCACTCTTGACTCCATTAAACCATAAGGCACTGATCTAGAAGTCCTCCAACGTTGAAGTGAAATTGGTCAAACAACTCTCAAACTCTTTGAATTTTAAACCCTAATTACACTAACCATAGCTCTAGCTAACCCTACTAACCCTAAGTTTTTGATGTCATCCTTGGTTATTGCATATTAATGCAGCAACATTTTACTTTATGAGCAATTGAATGGTAGTTAAAGGCATTAATTGAGTTAAGTATTGATTTGTTTCATTAAATTCCATATCGTCCTTGTATTTATTGGTGAAGTGACATTACTTTTATCGTTATTTTTGTAAACATTGACGTCATCAACATTTACTTTCAAATTTCTTATATTGAATATTAGATAGTCTTTGATATATATGAAGTACTAACCAGAGCCTGCATATATCAGTTTATTGTTGCTTTGTTCTCGCGCAGGGATTCTACTTGGTTATCTTTGTTGGCTATAAGTCGGACTATCTATTTTGGTGGTGATCTGTGAAGGAGGAAACTTGTCATTGTCTGATTATCCTTTAGCCTCTTCAAAACCCCAGATCACTGGGGATATCTCCCCTGGGCTTGACCTCCCTAAAGAGAAAGAACCTCCCCATCGTGGTGACATTGGGTGGGATAGGTTCCTGTTACACCAATTTGGCCCTCTACTTTATAGCCTTTATTCCTAGCTAAAAACTGTGTGATAACATTTTTGCGTCGTTGCCGGGGACACTGAGTCAAACCTTCCCTAGATGACACTTTTTGGTAAGCCTTCCCTCTAGAGTTTTATCCAACAATATTACCTGGCGACTCCGCTAGGGCATTTTCCCTTATCCTTTGATAGTTTTAGGAAAATTATCTGGCGACTCCACTAATTTTTTCAGGGTGCCACCTTACTCTCAAAATCTGTGATATTTCCAAGTTATGGGATCATGGCACACTGGGAACAAATGTATCCAAGTATTGATTTCAAAAGTTTTCAAGGATACCCAAATTACTTTGATACAAAATAGCTAAACAACTCTCCAATGTTTTTGGGCCTCCCATCTCCTCACATCATAAATGTTTTTGAGTATTTGAGAGAGATAAAGTTGGGAGGAGAGGATGCTCTTATAAAATTATTCATACTCACTCTGCCATCCTACTTGCAATATCGGTTTAAGAGTTGTTGCGAAGACAAGGGTGTATCATCTTTCATACACCTCATTAGTAGGTTCATTGACCTTACCAAACCATGCTGCCAAACGTATGAAGATGACCTTCATAATCTCATAATATCCTTGGAAGATGGGGGATTCACTACTAAGATTGTGGAAGATCTCAGAAATGCTTATCATGTTCAACATCAAGAACCCTTTAATGTGAAAAAAGAGATCCATAAAGAACATTGTCAACCCCTTGAAAAGGAGCAAGATTTTTCCCATGATTCAATAGAGTGCAGTGAAGACATGACTAAAGAAGTGAATTATGAGGATGAAGCACCAGTAACCACTCCCCAACCCAATGAATCCCTCCAAGATCATATCCCTCCTACACAAGATGAAGAGAAAGAGGTAAGTCATTTTCCTTTCCAGTTTTTTTATGATACCTTTTTCTATGACTCAAAGAGTGAAGAGGAAAGGGGACCCTTGGACAAGCTTGATCCTCTATGTCTCAAGACTGAATATGTGGAGGAAGATCTTCCACTTGATGAAGTTATTCGAACACTTGAAGCTCCTACACAGGAAGGATTAAACAAGGTGAGTTATTTCAAAATTTTCAATGATTCTTTATTTTATGATGTAGAGAGCAAAGAAGTATCGGATGTTTTAACCCCTTCATGTTATGATGAAGATAATGACTTTGTTGATAATTTTGATGAATTCATACATGTCAGGAAATGTGGATGTGTAACATCCCGCTCTGGCACACTGACAAAACTTATTCTTGAGGACGCTTGCCCGCAAGTGATCTGGATTTTTATGATGATGAACCACTTAACTTTGATGATGATGTGTCATGATTGATGACAGGATGTTTTACTATTGTTGTGTATAGGTGCTATTGACTCAGTTTCATTGAGTGTGCAGGGTTTTGGACCTTGAGGATGCAGAGGCATCGGTGGAACTCCCTTGGACTCCGGATTGAGTCAGGGAGTGGGCTATTTGAGTTGTTTTCATTACAGTGATATTGTGTGGT
>ML785193.1:618767-655699 GCA_009831015.1 Picea engelmannii | reverse complement strand
ACCAGGGCGTAAGTCTGTTAAGCAGGTCGTCAACGTAACTTTTCCACCTTAGCCCCGCCCCTTCTCGTCTCATTGTTGCGACGTTGGATTTCATCACCAACTAGTGGCTCCGAAATTAGAAGGTATTGTTTGCTTGGTGATTGTCTCTTAGTTTTTGTTTACTAGTGCATGCTGTTTATTTCTCGAAGTTGACCATAGGATTTTTTCTTGCGGAACTTGTCACTTGTTTACAATTTCTCCCCCACGACGTTCTCGTAGAATGCAAGGATTATCTCCAGAACATCTGGACGATCCTCAACCTACTGGTACACCTGAGGGTTCACCTCATCACATTGAAGTCCCTGTGGTTACTCCACCACACGGTGAAACCAGTGACATCCTGGTGGTTACTCCACCACACGGTGAGACCAGTGACATTCCTGTTGTCACCACACCACTTCCACAAGTCGAAAGAACTGATTCTCTCGACGATTTTCGGATCACCAACACTATTGAAGATTATCGTGTTTGTCGTGGTGAACGACCTCTTAGACGATTAAATCCTTCTGAAGGAACCATTGTTACATCTTCTGAACCAACTGTTGGGCCTTCACACGGTGTAGTGGGCCAAGATCCTTTTTGGTCCGGTAATTACCGAAGAGTTCTTTTTGGTACCGAGTCTCCCACTGTTTACCCCCTTAACCCTCCGGTATCTCCTGAGGCCGAGACTCCACCCGAAACTACTACTTACCATTTTATTCTTCCTCCCGAGATGGCCCATCTCGCAATTACTATGAGTATCCAAACCGAGGTTACTACGACTACTCTCCCTCCAATTAATATCGAGAGAACATCTGATGTTATTCCGACATTACCACCTGGTTACCATGCGCTTAATGCGTTGTTGAATCCTCCCAATCCAACACCTCCGCACACTCCTGTCGGTTCTCCAGGTGGTCCTGGGTATGAGGTTCCTCGTTTTATTTTGACACTCCCTCCTCAATTCTTTCCTCCTGGTAATAATAATCCTAGTGGCATTTTTCCAACTGTTGCACCCCACATGCAGATTCCCGGTGGTGGACAGGGTGGTACGGTTACTTTTCCTTTTCCCGGACACAACGCAGTTACCACCCAACCTACGGTTGGTACACAACTTCAGGGTGGAACTATATCTACAGTAGGGGGACCAACTTCACCCTTTGGACAAAATATCCCTCCTGAACTGGCCCAGTATTGGACTCAACTTTTACAAAATATTCCTCAGAATACTGGGGGGCAGCAAGCTGTCCCTATGGTTGGCCAGCCTTATCCAGGGGTAACTAATCCTATTTGAGGTTTGAGTCAGACTACTCAACCCCAGGTCCCGGCTCAAACTCAAGGTCAAAATCCTTGGGGTTACTATCCTATCCAGCCTCCACCGAACCATCCAGGGTCTTCCCTCTGGGGGCAGACTGCATATGCTCCGACTAGTTTGCCGACGAGGCTTCCACCCCAAAGCCACCAGTACCCTCAGGTTAACCGATAGTTGTCGTTTCTTGCTACCTTGGACTTGCCAGATTTGTCTAGGATCCTGAATGATCCTATTCGTCACTCTCCTCAATGGCCTGCTATCCCTGCTAAACTTCCTTCATATATTTCGAAGTTTGATGGAAAGCCTGGAGAGGACCCCAATAATCATGTCATGACTTTCCACTTATGGTGTTCATCCAATTCTCTGATGGATGACTCCATTCGTCTTTGTCTTTTTCAACGGACCCTTACCGGTTCGGCTGCGAAGTGGTACATTGAACTGCCACGAGGTTTCTTTTCGGACTTCAACACCCTTGCAATGGCCTTTCTAACACATTACCAGTTACCGATCCATTACGATACCGGAACTGAGATTTTAACCTCCTTCAAACAAAGCTCGGGCACTCATATATCTGATCATATTCATGAGTGGCGACGGAGGCGACGTCTCATTAAACTTGAGCTTCCCGATCAGTTACTGGCCGAATGGTTTACAAAGTCTTTTGTAAACAAAATTGGTAAAGACATTGCTATGGGAGGTGTTGTCACTGAAGAGCAGGCTATTAGTCGTGCTCAGTATCTGGATCTCGTTTATTCACAAACGGGAACCTTGTATGATTTACTGCCTGATTTACCTCGTCCTGGTACTTCCAGCACTCCTGCTACTCCTGCTGCCTCTCATGCAGCTGATGGTGTGATTGGGACTACTCATACCCACTCACATTCCGTTTCCACCACAACCCCCAAGACCACGTCTTCTAATGTTCAGAATGCCCCATCTCTTGCTCCTCCCCCTGGTAAAACTTCTGAAGTGAACGTTGTTCAATCCACACCTACCGGTAAAAATAAATCAAAGAAAGGGAGAGGCAAGAATAAAGGGGGTAAAAATAATAATCCAAACAAACAAACTACAAATGCTCCTGTTGATGAACGGGATAAACGCAAACCGCGGTATCCTTGCCTTATTTGCGGTGACGATCATTATACCAAGGATTGTACTCGACGTGCCGAAGTTTCCAAGTTCCTTCAAGGAACACCTAAACCACCTACATCGGCTGTCTTGTCTCAACCTTTCTCGTCTCAGCAACAGGCTTCGTTGGTCATCCATGATCAACCTTCTACCTCTTCCACATCATATGTTTTGATGTGCACCGGTCATTCTAAGAAAAATGACGTTGCAATTGCAACTAGAGCTAAAGACTATACTCCTTCTAAGGAGAAAGTGGATGATTTACCTCATGATCTGGTACAAGTCTCTCCACCAAATCCACCTACAAACGGTCCTCTTCATCTCGAACGACCGAGTCTTGATACAGTCCTACGACCCCCTAAAGGTGTTGTTCGCAAGTCGGCATTCAATCCTCACACTCGTGCGGCTCAGAACTAAAGTATTGTAAAAGATCTGGCCCAAGCACCTTCAGCGATGTCTGCCCTTGAGGTCCTTCAGTCTTGTCCTGCACAACGAAGGGCTCTGTTGAAAGCTATAGGTGGAATCGATCCTACAGATTTGAACTTGATAGTCTTTGACTTGGACGAGCATGTTCCAAGGTTACCCTCTCAACTCAATTTTCAGATACAAGTTATTGTTGCTGACAAGAGCATTTGTCGGACAGTTGTAGATGAGGGGGCCTCTACGTGTGTAATGTCTCTTACGTGTTGGAAAGCCATTGGCTCTCCTCCCTTAACGGAATCACAAAACACTTTGAAAGCCTTTAATGGCTCTGGTTTTAAGCCTTACGACGTTCTTTCCTCACTGCCTGTCACTTTGGAAGGTAAGACCGTCCAAGTCGAAGTGGAAGTTTTTGACTCTCCCTTAGATTATAATCTTCTTCTTGGTCGTAGCTGGGTAGATTCCATGCGCGTTGTTGTATCAACGTTGTTCCGAGTTTTACGATTTCCTCATTAGGGAAGAGTTGTTACCGTTGATCAACTTGCCTTTTTTAATTCTGATACTCGCACGGGGAATGTACCGTTCATAGTTAAAACCCCTCCGGGTTACGAGAATGTTGGAGTCGGTCTTTTGAAAGACTCGTCGTTAATGGGTACTTTTCCCATACCACCACCACCTGATATTCTACGCCCGTCAGTTGCTTCGATTAATATGATCTTCGTTGTTCCTCACGAACTTCCTGTGTCTGTTGACCCTTGGTTAGTCCCTGATCTTGGAGATCATGCTCGTTTCGGCAATGTTATGCCGTTAAGTCCGGTTGAGTCTGCTTATCATGCGATTCAGTCGGCAACACCTTCTACACCTTCTCTTGAGGAGTTGTCTCCTGATCCTTTTCATGTTGTCTTTCCCACTGATGAGATGATCATGTCCGTCATGGTTGATACACCTTGGGACGATGGGCATCATCGTTCCATACTATTTCTAGAACATCATACTCTTGAGAATTATCAACGGATTTCGACTTCGTCAACTGTTGTTGTCACGATGACCGTTCTCGGATCTACACGATATGTGTTTGCAGAAGGGAACCTCAGCAATATTTCTCCCACGATACCCATTGATATTTCAATTAAGCCTGGGATTATAGAAAATGTTCACATTGGAGCTTCGTGTTCTTCAGAGGAAATTGTCACCTATACTGGTTTGTTCAAGGAATTTCGTGATATTTTTGCCTGGAGTTACGAAGAGATGCCAGGTATCGACCCGTCTATCGTTGTGCATGAGATTAAAACTTACCCTAGAGTTAAACCAGTATGGAAGCGCCTCCGTCCTATCCATCCATGTAAAGCGGCAGCCATTAAACTCGAAGTTGAAAAACTTCTCAAAGCCGGTTTTATTTACCCTGTGGCTCTGACAGAGTGGGTTTCCAACCCCGTACCGATTGATAAGAAAGGTGGAAGTATACGTGTCTGCATCAATTATCGGGATATTAACAAAGCCTGTCCCAAGGATAACTTTCCGACCCCGTTTGTCGATCAGATCGTTGATGATTGTGCCGGTAGTGAAATCTTTTCCCTCATTGATGGATTTTCCGGTTATAACCAGATTAATATAGCTCCTGAGGACCAACATAAAACCGCTTTTATTTGTCCTTGGGGCACTTTCGCCTACCAAAATCTTCCTTTCGGTCTTAAGAACGTAGGTGCAATGTTTCAACGTGCCATGTATTATGCGTTTCACGATATCAAGCATATCGTTCAACCTTACTTGGACAATTTGCCTGCTCATTCGTTACACCAAGTCGATCACCCTATTCATCTCCGAGCAATTTTCGTTCGTTGTCGGTTCTATCGCATTCGTCTAAATCCACACAAGTGTGTCTTTTGCATAGAGTCTGGCCGTCTTCTCGGTTTCATTGTTTCACGTCAGGGAATCCGGGTAGATCCTATTAAGGTTGAGGCGATCCTCAATCTTCCACCTCCTTCTTCGCTGCGCCAGTTACAAAGTTTGCAGGGGAAAGAAAACTTTCTTCATTGGTTCATCCCGAATTATGCTGAGATTACTCGTGGTTTCACACGTCTTTTAAAGAAAGATTTCGAGTTTGTTTGGGATAAAATTTCCAACAATGCTTTCGAAGCTTTAAAGCTATCCCTAACTAAAGCTCCTCTTCTGTTCCCTCCGGATTATAGTCGAGATTACTTTCTTTATTTGGCTGTGTCTGAGTATACCATTGGCATGGTCCTTGTCCAAGAGGATGACAACCACGATGAGCATGTTATATATTACTTGAGTAGAAGTTTATCATCAACATAATTTAAGTACCAAGATGTTGAGAAATTGGCTTTGGCTACTGTTCAAGCAGTGCAACGTTTTCGTCATTATATTCTCGCCAGAAAAACTACCGTGATTTCACACTGTAACCCCATGCAACACATATTGACAAGTCAATTGCTGGGGGGAAAGTACTCCAAGTGGATTATTATTCTCCAGGAGTTCGATTTGGAATTCGATCACGCCATGTCGAAGAAATCCCTAGTTTTTGCTGAGTTAATTTGTGATTTCCCCCACTCTGCCACGGAAAGTGTAGTAGTGGATTCGTTACCTGACGAGTCCCTTTTCCTTATCAGTACCAATGATATTTTGTACGGAGATATCATTATATATCTCCAAACTCAAACCTTCCGGTCTTCTTTGTCCAGTAATGAACGACGTCGTATACATTATCAGGCTCGCCAGTACATTATCCTCGGCGATACTTTTTACCGTCGAGGCATTGACTCTGTCTTTCGACGTTGTTTAACTTTTGACGAGGCTGAGAAAGTTTTGAATGATTGCCATTCAGGAGCATGTGGCGGTCATATGTCTGGTTATGCTACTGCCCAGAAGATTTTACGTGCAGGATATTTTTGGCCTTCTCTATTCAATGACTGCATTACTGTTGTTCAGAAGTGTCACGTCTGCCAGACCTATCAACAGAAGATTTGGTCGCATCCTACTCCCCTTCATCCTGTAGTCTCAGTAGGTCCTTTTGCTAAATGGGGCATTGATTTCATGACATGTCACCCTCACTCGGCCGGGGGGCATGGCTATTTTATTGTAGCTGTTGATTATTTTACAAAGTGGGCCGAGGCAATGCCGACATTCGATAATACTGGGAAGACTGCAGCATTTTTTCTTTTCAACCATGTCATCACTCATTTTGGTGTCCCTCAGGCTATCGTTACCATTCAAGGTAGTCATTTTTGGAATTATATGATGTCAGAACTTACAAAGAAGTTGGGCCTTCGTCATGAAAAATCAACACCTTATTATCCATAGGCTAATGGCCAGGTCGAAGCTATAAATAAAGTTCTTATAACGATGATTCGATGGATGATAGGAATACATAGGACTAGTTGGCACACGATGTTATTTTCAGCATTGTGGGCGTATCACACATCTATTAAGTCTGCTACGGGACTTACACCTTTTCGTTTAGTTTATGGCATGGAAGCCATTCTCCCGATAGAATGCGAAATACCTTCTTTGAAGCTAGTCGTTGAGCTCTTACCTAATACCTCTGCCGAAGAAGAACGTTTGTTGTATTTTATGCAATTAGACGAGACACGACGTAATGCCACTTTGGTGATAGAAGCCCAAAAGAAACGCGTCAAGGCACAATATGACAAGCATGTCAAGCCTCATGTTTTCTCTGAAGGCGATCTTGTTCTTATATATGAACAGGATAAAGATGTCTTAGGAGCTGGGAAATTTGAAGCTATGTGGCATGGTCCCTATATTGTCAGCAAAGTTTTGGAAAAAGGAGCGTATGAGCTAGTGGATTATGATGGTGTGCCTTTGAGTGAACCCAGAAATGGGTTGTACTTAAAGAAGTACTATGCATGAGTTATTTGTGCATGAGTGCTTGTATTTTATGTATCATACAGCGTGTGTGTGCTACTTTAGTTTTTCTTTGACGTTATTTGGTTTTTTCCCTTACGTGACATTATGTTTGATTGCCAGATGTCGGAGTATTCGCTACCTTCTATTGGCTTCGCCGATGGAGCTAGCCGTAGTACTCGGAACCTAGCTTCCACTGCATGGGCAATCTATGCCCCGACAAACGAACTCATATCTCTATGAGGTATATGTCTTGGTCGAGAAACCAACAATATCGCCGAGTATAGCGTCGTTGTTGAACTATTGGTTGATGCTATTTCTCTTGGAATTCGTCACTTGGTTGTCCGACTTGACTCGCAGTTGGTAGTACTACAGCTCAGTAATGTGTATTCTATTCGAAGTCCTACTTTATTAAGAGTATATTTGCGGATTCGCCTCTTGGAACGATATTTTGACCACATAGAATATCAACACATTCCGAGACGTCTTAATACATTAACAAATGCTTTAGCTAATTATGTATTGGACAGACATTTGAACAATTTATAAATCAAATGCATTAAAAATGTACACAAGTGTAAAGTAAGCCGGTAGAAACCATGTATATATATAACGATCAAAGTTTGTTTTTACAAAATGTGTCCGAAGACCAAAATATAAAAAATGAAGCTCTTGGCTTCTACAAAAGTGACATCACTAATGATGTTCACGGTAACATGCTAAGGTCCTAGCAACTCTACGGAGAAAATGACCCATAGAGGCAGAGACTCCCACGGTATGACGTTGATCGCGTCGTGGGATCTCCTCCAGAGGCATCTCTAGAACATCGAACATGAGACCCTCTAAGTTTTGCTCCACTATAAGATAGTCCTCGACATACTGAGGGACTAGAACTGTTGCTTCTCCTCGACGCTGAACAGGAGAACTACCGGCAGGTCTATATGCCCCAACATCTGTGTTATCAACAAAATTTTGGTGTTAGTCTTTGGATGATTCTATAAAAACCAAAAACATTTAATATGATGAAAATACAAAAACATCTAAAAAGTTAAAAGTTGGTGTACTTCTTACCAATATTACCCCACTGTGCGTCTTCAGGAAGGACAAGGTTAGGATCACCGCGAAAGTCCAAGCCAGCATACGCATAATCCTCTATCATCACAACTTGGCCTTGGAGCCAATCAAAAAACTGGTCGTCATATCTGACGATAGGTCCTGTCACATGTCTAGCCATGAGCTGGCACCATCGTAACATCCGTGGATCCCTGGGACCCGGAAAGAACCAATCAGCCTGAAGCCTATATACTGGGACTCTCTCGCAGAAGAAGGACACCAAAAGTGATCCATAGCCAAACTGCTTTAGATCTCCCCACCTGCATTTGGTCAGTTGTTTCTTGAGGTTGCATAACACTGCGTCAGCCCAGTTGAAGACCTGAGGCTTGACACACTCTAGAGCATACTGAAAATAGCTCTGTAGAGCCATATGCGGGGCAACACTTCCCGCCATCCGAGCTATGGTGAAGAGTATGGTACGGAGAGTGATATCAGTCACTCCCTAAATGGCCACTTTTCCTCTTTTTCGTTCAGCCTCTAGTACGCAATACTCTTGGCAATACTCACTCATCTTCATACCGCCCCTGTGGTTACCAGTCAAGCTAACATAAGAACACCATCTTGACAACCCAGTCAGGAAATAGATATCCTCGATATCAATCGTCAATGTGTGAATACCAACATTAAAAACCTGTTGATACGGATCCCACATCTGGACTAAATGTTCCAACAATCGCACTTGGGCTCTCATGCCCGGTATGCGGAAATACTTTAGGATGCCACAATCTCTTAAAGCGGCAATAGTTGGCGGGTGATTTTCGGCGGTGGCATTATCATCCTCGTGTTCTCTTTCCCTCCATTCGAGCACCATTGTGATAGTTATTAACTTGCATAACAACCATGTGAAGCTAGTTAATGATTTGAAACATGAGCAAAATTGGTTTTATTGGCTAAATAATATACAATTTTTTGGAATCTGCGTTGTTCGCAGGTGTCTTTAGTGCACAGTGCGAACTTCTCACACTGTAGCTCAAGCCCACCTGCGGGAATGAGAACTTCTCGCAGGCCCTGTATGGGCTGCCTGCGAGAATCCTCATTCACGCGTAGGGTTTCAAAACTAAATCAAAAACTTCAAATTTAACCATTCAAATCATGAAATTAAACCATGAAAGGCTAGGGAATTGAGTACTTACCAATCTGATCCAGACGGTTCGTCGAATGATGCCCCGAAGCTCCCGAAACTTGAAGAAGAAGATCGGAGGTAAAATGGAGGTTTTTTGCACTAAATTGGTAAATGGGCAAAACATATGGTAAAAATGAATTGTAAATTTGTTTTATTTACTTTTTACCATGATAAAAGTGGGTTTTTTTATATTTATTCACTATTTTTACCCTAATATCTAATATGAAAGTGAGTTAAATGACTTGCAAGTACCCAATGCCAATGATTATGGACTAAAAACTTTTGCGATATGATGTGTTTTTGTTTGTTTCTTATGGTTTTGATTTGAGAACCTCAAGTGCCTTTTATCCGTTCTTGCACTTGCAAAAAACCTAGAACGTGATCGAGCGTTATTTTATCTCTTTTCCAGGCTCGATGTGGTTACACGAAAAAGGAACCCCCCTGGAGTTAACTTTAAGCCCTTTTCACGACTCCCTAAATATGAAAAGATTGCCGAGTGATATTGCTTTTTTCACACTCGTTAAAGTATTTGAAGTTACGCATCCTTCGAGCGATAGTTTAACCCTTTTTTGGTCTCGTTGGATTATTGTACAAAAAAGGAACTGAGAGAGTTCTCTTTTAAGTGTTTTTCCAAACTCTATAATCTTGAAAAACCTTCGAGTTTACTATCTCTGGACTCGTTAAACAAACATTGACAGACCCATAATGGGACCGAACCACTCCTTCTTAGGGTTCGTTAAAAATACTCCGAGGGACTCGTCCGAAGGATGAGCTTATATCAACAAGCATATGTGATCCTCTTCAAGCTTGCGTAAAAATAAAGAGGTATTTTCCAGAAATGGTGGGGGAAAATTTGGGAAAGGGATATGTTTCATCTTTACATTAATTGGCAGTAAGAGTCGCTCTTGAACATGACACTCCATATTCATTATCTGAAGCCGGTTTGGGTAATCCATTTGTCTCTCATTTGATTTGATAACAAGGTCTTTCCATGTGTCGTATTTGAGTCAATGCTGCCAAATCATTGATCATGTCGTTCATATGTTCAAGAGCAGTTTGTCTAAAACCTCTACTTGAGTCGGCCATCTGCAGTTATCCATTCCCTTCGTGTCGGCCTTCCCTGTGTCCAAAGTCCAATTGTCACATACTCTGTTTCACTTTCAAACTCTGTTACTCATTTCGTGTCATTGATGGGGGATACATCAAGGCCCTCCTGTGACGAGTCTTGTTTCGTCGACATCATCACATTATCCAGGATTAAGACTTAGAAATCATTCAGTACCTTGGAGCTTGCATGCCTCAATGGCAAGTTTCCTCGCTTTCGATAGTGGGTTTACATCATTGACCCCTGATTGAGAGATTTCATCGGGTGTTCGACATCAGATCATTTATTCACATTCGATGGATTGTACTTTAGTACCTTGGGAGTCATTGACATTAATGGTGATTTCCCTCTCACTTGTTAACGGTTGCATCAATGACCAGTAATCAAGTGGTTTCTGCCATGTTCGACTTCGACACATGTAATCACATGGTCATACTCATACTTTGGGCGATGAGGTTGAAGACCCTGGATATTATCTTTGTGATCCAGGTTGCGATGGAGTATTTATTATTTGCGACACATAGATCCACTGTGTATGTTTCGTGGCTATGTCATCTTGACTGAAAATTTGTCGCATAGATCCACAGTGTATTCAGGTGGCTATGCTATATTACGACTGCATGGATCCACAGTGTATGATTGGTGGCCATGATCTTTGTTTATGATGTCATCAGTCTGGGATATGAGTATGGGAATGCCTACCTCAGAAGGGATGCATATTATATTCTGTCGATGCTTGGATGTTTGCAGGTTTCCGATTAGATGTGCTCTTGGTTCTTGACACACACATGCAGCTTACAAAGTCCGTCGACTGTCACTGATTCCACTCTCAGACTTTGGGGGGCATTCTGTTATCCATAATTTTGGTCATTGTGATGGTGTTATGATAATGTCATGATGATGAAATATCAAGCTCTTCCATAGGAACATTTTCCTGAGAAAGGTTACACTTATCAGTTTCCAGAAATCATATTTTAAAGATAGTTTGTAGGCTGCATATATACTCTCCTGTGAGAATGCCTGATTCTCGCAGGCTGCTCTCAGCTGGGGTACGAACTTCTTGCACTGTGCTCAAGGCTAGGGTGCGAAAATCATTTTAAAGAGGAAAATGATGAAGTTCTCGAACCTTCTAGAAGGGAATCTTCTAGAAGGATGAGTTGGCTTTCGAATGGTTGGCAAAGTACTGACTTTCCAGATATCTTGGGATCATTCCCTATCCAAGTAACCAATCTATCTTCTCCTATATATTGAGGGGATTGCTCATGGAAAAGGTTAGAAGAAAGCTAGCAAGAGATTGATTGGAGAATTGTTGAAGCCTGTATGAAGGACTGATGCTACAGCAGCAAGAGACTACAACAAAGTCATCACAAGTGGTTGATTTTCTTCATGCATGAGCAAGTGTGTGTGTTAGAACTAGGAGCCATCGAAAGGAGACCTACTACATCAAGGCTTAGGTTGTAAGTTTCTCTTTCAATTAATATATACAGTAATATGTCCCTTTCCCATAAAGTTGATGTCTCTTTATTACATGATTCCTTGATCACATGTATAGACTAGATATTGAATATATTAACTTGTCAATATTCCGATTGGTTTCTGCTGTGGCGATTTGAACTGTGCAAGAGCATTGGAATATAAAGCTTGGAACAACAGAGACATAAGGAATGTGTTCACAAGGTATGCCTACAATCCTTATCTCTTAGTTCATTCAATAGGCTAGATCTAGGGAAAGAGTAGTATTCTGTTCTGTTTTGTTCCAGATCTGGGTGGATCTGGGGAGATCGGTTTGTGTCCGCACTTACAGATTAAGCCTGAAACAAGGTGTCACTAAATATGGAAGACCACATAGAGGACCAAAGAATAAAAATCGACAAAGAAAGAAACTGAAGTGTCAAAGGATTCATAATATGAATTACCAAACATTTTCTTTCTCATTATTGTAATCAGTTTCGATATGAAATTGTCATTTTCTAATTATTGTAATCAGTTTCATAAACTGAAACGTTTCATTTCAACTATTGTAATTGATTTCAAACAAAAGGAACTTGAATTGTATAAGTATTAGAGGTTCTGAATGTAATAGTGTTGGAAGAAGTGAAAGGGAATGATTGTAGCTATTCTGGAACATGAATGTAATTTTCTGAAGCTGAATTGAATATACAAGCATAAGTCTTGAAGTCTCCATGAAAATATTCTAATGGTGGTGATTTGAGTTTTGTCTCCTCTCTTTGTATGTATTTACTATATTTTTGATTTCATATTCAATGTATTTTGTTTAAATTGGATGGTCAAAGGCCCATGATTCATCTTGTGATGCTCTTGGCTCAAGAAATTTAAAATGTGTTAAGTTCTTCCTAACTAATTCAAAATTCATTTATTTAATGCTCTGATGAATTTACATGTTTTCATTTCTTCCTACACTCTGGAAATTTACAAATTATAACTCATTTTTATCACCTCATTTAGCCTTTGTCCTCTAGATAGTTCTACTGGACAGTGAATGTTTCCATTCGTTTTCATAAATTTGACTCCATATACCTAAGTGTCCCTCCTCTTCCTTTCTAATAGATTTATAAAAAAAAACCCAAACAACAAAACCTAGTCATTGATTGTCAAAAGAATACCAACTGACAGGAGAGAGCCCTCTCTGAGTTGATCAGGATAGTACCCAACTCTAAATTTGGTTTTTAGGTTACCTATGTCATTTGTTTATCAGTCGAACAAATTTACAAAGTGTTAACAATCTCTTCTGAGATTTTGATTCTATCTCGACTCGTCCTATGCACTCCTTACTGGCACTATGAACTCGTTGCACTAGGAATTTCATAAGATAAACAAATGAAACTTATAGAAACATCAAAGGTTTCCACACTTAACAATGAAGAACACATCCATGCATAAAACATACATAAAAAGATAAAACACATAGATAATAAAGAAACATCACATGTACTAAAAAATTCAGATGAACACAACACCATACAATTGGAATCAAACCTCTCTACTTGTATTCATTGAATGAAATATGTACATGGACTCATACAACTCTCTGCAACTCTTCATAAGCTTCAACAACACTCTCAGGTAATAATCCACAACAATAAAAATAACATTCAACAACCTCATTTGGGCATAAAATACATATATTTATACATGGAGAGGCTTCTCGAGCCTTTCCTACAGACTGCCTTAGAGCTATCATATCATAGTTAATACATTCATATACTAAGGACTATTACATTGAATGACAATGACATTCAGATGTGAGTCAATAATCAGTATCTGTACAACCTTATATGTTAATTAAAAAGATTACAACTTCGACAACCTTATGTGATGACTCTTGCCTCAAAATATTTAAAATATTTAAATTACAATCCTTTAAAGACAAAATGATGCGCCCTCCTTGGAATTCAAAAACAATTTGAAATCTATGTGTTGGATGTTGAGTTGTCCTCCACCTGGCCTCTTTAATTCTTGATGGCAATGCTCCTGCATCAAGCTAACACAAGGATGGATGACTTAGAAGGTCAAAAAAATAGTAGATGGCCAACTTAGGAATAAAATTCCCTTGAACATGTATCGTGACAAAACAGTGACTTGGAAGCAAGATATAAGAGCTCTATGAATATAGTGCAACAATGGAGGAGGCACCAAAGCACTCTCCATGATGACTCGAAGAGTAACTAGTTGGAGGAGTATATCTGACTCATATTATTTGGATGACTCCTAGGAAAGATGAAACCCAATTGTACGATGAGGAATCAAACATGTTCCATGTTCAAGGGTGACTCAAATGATGTTTCCATTTTGAAAATAGACCATTGGTGAAAAACCCCCACTCTTTTTTTATGTTTTTAAAAAAAAAATTGACCTCATTCGTGGTTTAATGCACGTTAAAGAGGAATAAAAGTATGCTCGATATCCTTCATGGTTCAATGAGAATGAAATAATGATCCAATTATGATCGGTGTGTGTTTTTTGTTTAGTTTTAACGAGCCTAAAAAAGAGTTAAAAGGATACTCATGATGTTTCTTTTTCATGTCTTTTTACGAGTCTAAAAGAAAGATAAAAGTGTACTTGTTGAGATAGAAAAATTGGCTTAACAATATGCTCGTCGGTTCCAAGTGAATGGAATTGAACTAAGAAAAATGAATGCAAGTGGCATAGGAAAGTGAGATCCACTCTTAGTAGTTGTTCTCTCTCTGGGTAGGTGGATGCAAAATAAAGGCCAAATAATTCAAGAGGTGGATGGTCAAGGATACTGCATAGTGGTAAGCAAGATACGAGAAAACAACAATGCAATAGTGGGAGGCTTGATGCAAGAAATAAATGCATAGGCTACGATTAAGAAACAATAAAAATGTTTGGGAACGCCCACGAGATATGGCCAAAATATAGACGAAGAGAGAAAAATGAGGCTCAATATTCAAGTCATGATGGGGCTAAAGGAGGGCTCCCGGGCCTACAAAAAAACAAATCATAGGAACCAAATAGAAATTTGGCTGCTAACTAGGGAACCCATGAAGGATAGGCACTACTAAACTAGTTATGACATGCAAAAGGAGTGGCTAGCATCATAATCGGCTAGGTTCGAACTTAAGGCATACATATGGAAGTATGGACGACTAATAATGCAAAGAGGGAAATGAAAGGAAAAACCTATACCTATATTCCAGTTTGGAAAAATGTACCTCAATTTCATTGGATGTCTTCATCTTCATAAAAACCTTTCTATAATACTGTCTACACATGTAAACTAGATTCTAGGGTCAAAACATGTAGTGAAATTTCAAAAAAAGAAAATATTTTTGGATGTTTTGGATATGATAAAAGAACTCACACCACACACCTATATACAAGAAACTACACATTCATATGGTTTACATATAGTAGATCCCATTGCGAGGGTGACACCAATGATATTTTTCATAATTAATGAACTCATGAGCCAATGATGGCATCATATGGCTCACCATATTGGGGGCATGCTACATAGGAATAAATTTCTACATATAAAGATACTCACTGTGAGTAGTCTTGTGAGAAAGGGAATCTCCTTGACGGGCTTCATCAAGACATGAAGGAAGTTTGAAACATAAAACTTCTATGGAAGGGGTATCATAGAATTTAGTGGAAAGTTCTAAAAAATTTAATTTAGGTGGAAAAGGGTCAAGAATGGGAGGTCTACTAGATACCCCAACAAATTCCCCAAGTCTCATATTGAGACTCATCATGCTAACTCTCATTAGTTCCAAACTAAGAAAATATGATCGATGTGTCACCTCATCCTTTCGATTTTCTATGGAAGCCATGAATTCCAAGATGGCCTCATCTGAAGGAATATTAGTATCTAGGATGGCATGTGAACTTGGAGAGTCAGAAACCTGTATGGGTGTAGTAGGATGATCACACTCCATATGAGGATGGAGTTGTTGACCAATATGAATTGATGCTAATGGGATTTCCACATCGACAATCTCAAGCACTGTGAGCAACATGGATGCGACATATGATTCAGCATCCTTAGAATGAGGTACCACCCAAGGATCAAAATACCCAAGGGATCCACTAGAAAATGATGAAATCATGTTAATAGGATTGATAGTTGCAGTGGGAGATGACGGGGGAAGGGGAAAAATTCCCATTAGTGAATCATACTTGAACATCCCCGCACCGATGTTGACAAATGACAATGTGGTATCACTGACAAAGGGTATATTTAAAATAACCAACCCTCTAAGTACCTTTTAGGAGACGGGGTATTAAATTTTTTCTTGTTATAACAATCTCAACTCTTCTCTATCACAGATCCATCATTTCTTCTGATCATCAAGAGCTTCCCAATGATGGTAACTTCACTCAAAACTGAGCTCTGGAACGAAATTTGTGACCTTCCCAAGTTCTTGGATTTACATAGGGAACATATCTCTTACTTCCACATGGCATCCATGTGACATCTCATTTTCCTCTCCAACTGACATGGTGACACCCTAGATATGACACGGTACTAGCCTAGGCTGCAACAGTGGAACTTCATTCCATGCAGGACTACAACCATCATCGCTTTGAATTTCTTTCGACACACTTTCCATCCACTTCGGATGGCTATAGTATTGAGGAATATTCCCTTCTCCTCGATGGGAAACATATATGCACATCACGGTCTCTTGTCCAACGGTTGATATCCATCCAATGCATGAGGTTCACCTCTCCAACTGGACCCCACTCACTCATCAACCTATTAACAATGGACATATGTCATCCTAAGGGCATCCTAGCTTCCTTGCTAGCAACCACGACATCAATAATCTGTCTCTTAACGTGACATGTGTCTCAGTATCCACTCGACACATGGACCTATTACGAATATGCATGTCACCATAAGGTTCTTAGCATCACTCATCCAGAGAATGACATGTGTCCCTCTCCTATAAACCGATTAAAATACTTAATTAATATTTCTTGAAATACCAATATTTGGTATTCAATTACTTAAATCTCATTAGGGATAATTATTCTCCACGAACTAATTACCCTTGTAAACACATTTTTACTTTTCCTAATAATTCACTTATGTACTAATATTGTAATCATTATATTATAAGCTAATTAATTATAGTATAACATAATCCATATTATGTTGTAATACAATTAATTAGACTGTAATGTACTTAAGATTTTAATCCTTTCTTTATGTGTTAATCCAAAACTCTGTCTTATGAATTCACGCCATTATCTTCACGCAATTATATATATATGTTGGCATGTTTTACAGGCAACGTATGCTTGTCATTGATGGCAAGTATAGTAGATATGATGGCTTGAATATAGGTATAATGTGTCAGGTGGGCACCATAAGTATTTTGGGGAGATGCAGCAGAGTAAGCTCGTGAAGACCAGAAGAGATATTGCAGAGGTGCACACAGAGTGCAAGAGTGTGCTTGTTCATTTGATGGCAAATAGGCAGGCAAGGAAGATCAACAACGATGATGGCATGGGAAGATCAGAAGCATAAAATCCATTTCGGAGTTTCAAATACCGGGAGTTGGAGGAGTCAAGATTCGAGAGTCTAACATCATAGGAGTCCCAAAGTTGCGAAATGCGAAATGCCGAAATCCCGAAATAGGCACATCAACAAAGAATCCATTTCATATTTTCATAGACCGTAAATCAAAGGTTTCGAATATCGGGAGTTGGAGGAGTCAAGAGTTGAGACTCTTCATCTCAGGAGTCCCAAAGTTGCGAAATGAGAAACGCCGAAATCCTGAAACAGGCACATCAACAAAGACTCCATTTCAGAGTTTTTGATACCAGGAGTTGGAGGTGTCAAGGACACTCACGACAAGAATGCTTAAATGACGAAATGAAAAATGCAGAAATACGTTGATCTGACTCCATTTCGGAGTTTCAGATACTAGGAGTTGGAGGAGTCAAGGAAACAACTCGCAACAGGAATTCGCGACATGCGAAATGCCGAAATGCGAAATGTGAAATGCGTGTTTAGAATTGGTCCCTGGTCATAACCTATGGTCACATCGACAAAGGATCAAGGGAGGATCTAGCATGAAGCTAATCTCCATTTCGTGATCGGGAGTTGGAAGAGTCAGAGTGACTCGCAACAAATTCACGAAACGCGAAATTGCGAAATGCAGTTTTGAATAAGGCTGTGGTCACAGCTAGTGGTCACATCTGCAGAAGATTGAGGAAGGATCTAGTGTAACCAAACTCCATTTCAGATATCGTGACATGGAGAATCAATATATCTCATCACAAGGAATGTCGGAATGCCGAAATGCATTTTCTTGGAGGTTCACAGTGTAACTGCTAGAAACGACTGATGGTTTCTGCCAGAGGACTCAGAGAGACTTGAGGGTGATTTCCAGAGAATATGAAGAGTCTTGAGGCATATTCCAGATGCATGAAGACTACTCATAGAGTATATTGAGATAAGTAAGACCATTGGATCCTGGAACTACAATAGAGGGAATGAGCTCGACTGTGACAGAGAAGACGAAGAGTCTCAACTGCTGGAGAGGCTAAGGAATCTCGGCATAACACCCATTGATGATGGAAAAATGGGTTTAACTGCCATAGAAGCTGAAGAGTTGTAATCATGATCAGGTAGAGAACTCGACATGGGGAGATCATGTAGAAGCATTGCATAAGCATAAAAGGCATAAGAACATAAAGCGTAAGGAGAGTGTGCAGGAAGACATTGATGGAAGTATAGCAGAATAGTGTAGCAGAATAGTGATAAGACCGGTAAGCCATTGATAAATATTATATCACTGTGATAAACTTACAGATATCAAACTTTATATTTAGGGGTGGTTAGGAGGTGCTAGGGAGGACTGTTTTCCTCAGAGGTTCAAGTGGTTTCTTGAATACAAGGAGTTGTAGCTTCCATCTGGTTGCAGCCAGAAAAACCAGGGTGGCAAGGTGGTACAAGGGAGAACATTGGTTCTCTGATATACAGGTCGGTGCCTGTGTAACTGGAAGTTGGTGCTTCCATCCAGTTGGTGCTGGAACTCTTAGGGAGTTGGTGCTTCCTTCTAGTGGGTGCTAGAGAAACCAGGGAGTCGATGCTTCCTTCTAGTGGGTGCTAGAGAATCTAGAGAGTTGCTTCTCTCACCAAGTAGCAGCCTGCAAAATAGAGGTTGTAGCCTCATTATGAGTTGGTTCTCATAAGTATGATAATGTACAAAAATTAAATATTACTTATCATATAAAGAAGAAGAGGTTTTTACCCTTTATGGGTTTCCTTAGGAAATATTTGTTTCTGTATATTTCATATGTGTGAATGATGCTGAATGTTCTATTGCTTACTTCCCTACATTATTGTGATTGTCATTAAGTGTTCTGCAAAGAGTTTAAAATAATCATAATTGTTTAAGCATGCTAACAACTGATTCACCCCCTCCCCCTCTCAATTGTCCAACAATTGGTATCAGAGCCAACCCCTTTTATCTAAGGGTAGATCCTAGAGCTTAAACATGTCAAGCCATGAAGGAAATTCAACCAATAAGGCCCCTCTGTTCAATGGAACAAACTTTTCCTTCTGGAAAGTTAGAATGAGAACCTACATAATGGCTTTAGGTGCAGATGTCTGGGATGTGGTAGATACTGGTTATGTAAAGCCAGTTGTACTAGCTAATAAGGATGACAAGCTAGAATTTAGCTTCAATGTTAAGGCTGTGAATGCTATCTTGAGTGGGCTTGCAGAAGCAAAATTCGTAAAAGTTATGGACCTAGGAACGAACAAAGAAATGTGGGACAAACTCATTAGCAGTTATGAAGATAATGAGAAGGTAAAGGACACCAAGCTTCAAACCTATAGAGTATAGTTTGAACAGCTGAAGATGAAAGAAGATGAAACTATTGGAAAATACTTTCTAAGAGTTGAAGAACTGGTAAATGCAATGAAAGAACTTGGTGAAAAAATTGAGGAACCTTCTTTAGTTCAGAAAATTTTGAGATCTCTACCAGATAGGTTCAACCCGAAGGTCTCTTCTATAGATGAAATTAATGATCTAAAAACCTTGGAGTTTGATAAACTTCTAGGAACACTGACTGCATATGAAATGAGAATAGTTAAAGATAAACCCACCTCCAGAGAAGCATCATTTATAGCAGACAAGAATGAGGATTATGAGCCTGATGAAATTGAAGCAAAAATTGTGAAGAGACTGAAGAAGGGATCATGAAAATACAAAGGTAAACTACCTTTCAAATGTTTCAACTGTGGTAAGATAGGTCATTTTGCAAATAAATTTCCTCACAAAAGAGAGGATTAGACATGTGATGATGAGGAGAAGCACAAACACAAAAATTTCTTTAAAGAGAATAATTTTAAGAACAAAAGTCTTTGTGTAAACAATGATGATGATCCTTCAGATGATGAAGACAATTACTCCTCTATTGAAGATAAACTAAATGATTTTATGCTTATGTCTATGGGAGATCTTGATGATGAACACACAAGAGGTGAAATGGATGATAAAGAAGATGTGGTGGATATGGAAGGTGAATTAATCAGTGCTTTGGAAGAATTTGACAGACTCAGAATTAAGAACAGAAAGAAAAAACAATTACTGATACAGTTCAAGAAACAAAGTAAACAGCCTGATGAAGACTTTGCCCTACTAAAAGTGGAATTAGAAGAGGCAAATAATATCGAAGACATTCTGAAACAACAATTATCAGAAAAGAAAGCAAGATGTGAAGCTCTGGAAAAATAAGTAGTGAAAACCAGGAAAGAGTTGGAGAAGTTTCAAGCCTTGTATCATCAGAATCTGTCAAGTATCAAAGCATCAGAAGGATTAGCCTCCATTCTAAATCAACAAAGAAACCCAAAGTTGAAAGATGGATTGGGGTATGAAGAAGGATCAAGTAGTGATCATCCAATTAATACAGAACCTATCAAGTTTGTCAAATCCTCAAACATTGACAACAGTCACTCTGCAGAAACAAAGAACGAAAATCAGCCACCAAGAAGGAATGAAAGAAAAAGTACCAGAACCGAATCTGTAGATCAGAGAGATTATCGACATGAAAGAAATAAACCTCCTCAAAGAAGACATAATTTTTCAAGGTACAAAGGTTTTTTCTATGGTTATTGTTTTCTATGCTCTAATTTTGGTCACAAAGCTATAAACTGTTCTTTAAGATTTAGATATGAACAATCAAGATATTCAACGAATAACCATCTTCCACAACAAAGATCGAGACAACCAAGCAACAAACAACCTCAGACTATAAATCATGCAATGGCTGGGAAAATGACGCAGGTTAAACATAACAATAGTTATGAGCATAAAAATGCTATGATCTTCTATTTAGTGAACCAGAATGTTACATCTATCATAACTATGGACATAAAGTTGCATATTGTCGCTTAAGAAATTACAAGCCAGATTTGATCCCCACTGCTGAAAATGTCAAGGTTTGGAAGAAGACAACAGATGACAGGTGTGGACTAGTGTTATCATCCCAAAGACAAAAGAATCCCTGGTATATTCACAGTGGATGTTCCAAACATATGACTGGAGACAAAAGTAAGTTTCTAACTCTAAGTGAAAGCAAATCAGGGAATGTAACTTTTGGAAATGATGTGCCAGAAAAAATAAAATGTAAAGGAATGGTAAGTTTGAGTAATGGAAAAGGGAAAGATCAATATCTGTTGTTTGTAGAAGGTCTGAAACATAATCTTCTTAGTGTCTGTCAAGTCTGTGACTAAGGATGTGAATTCATTTTTACCTCTAAAGACTGTAGAATAAAATTTGTGAATTCAGGACAACTAGTTGCAAAAGGGATAAGAACAAAAAACAATGTCTATGTGTTAAAATAAGAAAAAGAAGGATGCCACTTAAGAAAGTATGATGAAATATGGTTATGGAATAGGATACTTGGACATATAAACTTTGACCACTTAATCAAGCTCAAAAATCTTGAGGTAGCAAAAGATCTTCCAAGAATATCAAAGCCCCAAGATTCTATGTGTAAACCCTACCAAGTAGGAAAGCTAACCAGGACACAATTTAAGTCCAAGAGCTCTACTTCAATACAGAAGCCACTCCAACTAGTTCATATGGATTTATGTGGACCATCAATATAGGAAGGCACAGGGAAAGAAAACTACTTCATGCTGATTATTGATGATTACTCCAGAATTACTTGGGTTGCCTTTCTCAAGGAAAAAGCTAAAGCATTTGAGAAGTTTAAAAAAATTAAGGCTTTAACTGAGAATCAAACAGGCAAGAGGTTAAAGGCAGTAAGATCAGACAAAGGAGGAGAATTTATGTCAAGTGATTTCAAGGAATTTTGTGATAAGCATGGCATTAAGAGAGAATACACAATCCCAAGAACTCAACAAAATGGAGTAGTTGAGAGGCAAAACAGAAAAGTGCAACAAATGGCCAGGTCAATGATGAATGAGAAGAACATTGGTCAAACCTACTGGGTAGAAGAAATACACACAACATTCCATGTTCTTAACAAATCCCACCTCAGACCACAAAGTGACAAGACACCTTATGAACTGTGGTATGGGAGACCTGCTTCAATAAAACACTTCAAAGTCTTTGGGAGTAAATGTTACATAAAGAATAATGATGAGAACCTTGGAAAATATGATGACAGGGCTGATGAAGGTATATTCTTAGTGTATGCTACAAACAGTAAAGGATACAGATTCTATAATAAGAGGCTGCATAAAATGGTTGACTGTATTGACGTAAAAGTTGATGAAGGAATCCCAGCAAGAGAGGTGTGCAATAATGAGTCATCTACAGAGGACACAACTAAAGATGAAGATGAATAGGTCCAAGAATCATAAAACGAAGACTCTTAATCATATGAAGACACAAATACTCAGACAGACTCAAACCAACAGACAACTTCAAATTCCTCCTCCAGAATCACTCAAAAGAATCATCCTGCAAGTCAAATAATTGGTGAAAAAGACAAAGGTGTACAAACTAGGAGAAAGATAATCAAAAACACTGAACAATCAGATATAGCTTTCTTATCCATGTTGGAACCCAAGAATTTTAATGAAGCTAGCAAAGATGACCATTGGGTTAAAGCAATGAATGATGAACTTGATCAGATTGAGAAAAACAATACGTGGGAGATGGTTCATAGACCTGAAGGAAAAAATATCATTGCTTCCAAATGGATCTTTAAGAATAAGTTGAATGAGCAGGGACAACTTTTCAGGAACAAAGAAAGATTGGTCTGTAAAGGCTATGCTCAAATAGAAGGACTAGATTTTGATGAAACATTTGCGCCCATAGCACTATTAGAAGCTATCAAAATATTTCTTGTCTATGCTTGTCATAAAAGGTTTAAAGTCTATCAAATGGATGTCAAGTCATCTTTTCTAAATGGAGATTTAAATGAAGAAGTCTATATGGAACAACCAAAGGGTTTCAAACTGCCTGATAACCCTGACTTAGTATGCAAGCTGAAGAAATATTTATATGGGTTAAAACAAGCCCCTCGTTCCTGGTATCACAAACTAGATACGTATCTCAAAGACAAAGGGTTCAAGAGAGGAACAATTGACAACAATCTATATATCAAAACAAAGGATAATGATTTACTCATTGTGTTGGTCTATGTAGATGACATCATCTTAAGATGTAATAAGGATTCATTGGTACAATGGTTTGCTTCTGCCATGGAGTCTAAGTTTGAAATGTCTATGATAGGTGAACTGTCATTTTTTCTTGGTCTACAAATTACTCAGAGGTCTAAAGGAATGTTCATTTCTCAAGAAAAATATCTAAGAGAAATGTTGAAAAGGTTTCAAATGGAAGATTCTAAACCTGTGGGCACACCTATGGTTACTGGATGAAAATTAAGCAAGGATGATGACTCACCTGATGTTGATCAAAGTTCATATAGGTCAATGATAGGTAGCCTGTTGTACATCACAACATCTCACCTAGACATAATGCATGTTGTTGGAATGGTAGGAAGATATCAGTCTACACCGAAATAGAGTCATTTGCTAGCTGTCAAAAGGACATTCAGATATTTGAAAGAAACAATGAACTATGGCCTATGGTATCCTAAGAATCAGAATTTTCAATTATTAGTCTACTCAGATGCTGATTGAGCTAACTGCATGGATGAAAGGAAAAGCATGAGTGGAGGTGCATTCTTCTTAGGAGATTCTCTAGTAGCATGGTTGAGTAAAAAGCAAGGTTCCATTTCTTTATCAACTACAGAGCCAGAGTACATTGCTTCTACTCCCTGTTGCACTCAGGTATTATGGATGATTCAGACACTTGCAAACTTGGAGGTAAAATATGCTACAATGATCCCAATTCATTGTGATAACACTAGTGCCATCAGTGTGTCCAAGAATCCTGTATTCCACTCCAAGACCAAGCATATTCCCATAAAATACCATTTTCTAAGAGAGCAGGTCACTAATCAGATTGTTTAGGTCCATTACATTCCAACCACAGAACAAATTGCAGACATCTTTACTAAACCCCTAGCCAAGACACCATTTGAATATCTCCGACAGAAGCTGGGTGTCATCCCATATCACACCTAAGAGAGTCCATCCTATTAGGCGGAGTTTGTATTGATTGAATATATGATACCTCCAAAAAATACTGCAACAACTCAGGGGAAACATGTTTTCTTTGACATTGATGTCAAAGGGGGAGAAAAGAACATGTTCGGGTGCCTTAAAAGAACAGGTCCAGGTGCCTTTGTTGCCATCAATGCCAAAGGGGGAGATTGCTGGCATGTTTTACAGGCAACGTATGCTTTTCATTGATGGCAAGTACAACAACGATGATGTCTTGAGTACAGGTATAATGTGTCAGGCAGGAACTGGAAGTATTTTGGGGATATGCAACAGAGTAAGCTCATGAAGACCAGAAAAGATAATGCAGAGGTGCATGAAGAGTGCAAGAGTGTGCTTGTTCATTTGATGGAAAACAGACAGGCAAGGAAGATCAAAAACAATGATGGCATGGAAAGATCAAAAGCGTAAAATCCATTTCAGAGTGTTGGACACCGGGAGTTGGAGGAGTCAAGAGTCGAGACTCTTCATCACAGGAGTTTCGAGGTTGCGAAATGCGAAACGCTGAAATCCCAAAACAGACACATCAACAAAGACTCCATTTCAGAGTTTTGCAGACTGGGAAATCAAAGGTTTCGGATACCGGGAGTTGGAGGAGTCAAGAGTCGAGACTCTTCATCTCAGGAGTCTCGAAGTTGCGAAATGAGAAACGTCGATATCCCGAAATAGGCACATCAACGGAGACTCCATTTCAGAGTTTTGGATACCAGGAGTTGGAGGTGTCAAGGATACTCATGAAAAGAATGTCGAAACGACGAAATGTGAAACACCGAAATACATTGATCTGACTCCATTTCTGATTTTTAGATACTGGGAGTTGGAGGAGTCAAGGAAGCAACTCGCAATAGGAATTCGCAACATGAGAAATGCCAAAATTCCGAAACGCAAAATGTGAAATGCGTGTTTAGAATTTTCCCCTAGTGATAACCTATGGTCACATCGATGAAGGCTCAAGGGAGGAGCTAGCACAAAGCTAATCTCCATTTCATGATCGAGAGTTGGAACATTCAGAGCGACTCACAACAATTTTGTGAAACATGAAATTGCGAAATGCAATTTCGAATAAGGTTGTGGTCACAGCCAGTGGTCACATCTATGGAAGATGGAGGAAGGAGATAGTGTAACCAAACTTCATTTCAGATATCGCGACATGAAGTTTCAAGATATATCATCACAAGAAATGCCGAAATGTTGAAATGCATTTTCTTGGAGATTCACAGTGTAACTGCTAGAAACGATTGATGGTTTCTGCCAGAGGACTCAGAGAGACTTGAGGGTGATCTCCAGAGAAGATGAAGAGTCTTGAGGCATCCTCTAGATGCATGAATACTACTCATAGAGGATATTTATAGATGTAAGATCATTGGAGCCTGGAACTGCAACAGAGGGAATGAGCTCGACTATGACAGAGAAGATGAAGAATCTCAACGACTGGAGAGGATAAGGAATCTCAGCATAACACCCAATGATGATGGACACATGGGTTTAACCGCCAGAGAAGTTGAAGAGTTGTAATCATGATCAGGCAGAGCACTCGACATGGGGAGAGCATGCAGAAGCATTGTAGAGATAGCATGCACAAGGTGCATAGAGACTATAAGAATGCAGAAGAAAGAGGAGATGGGCATTGTTGTTGAGAGGGATTTATGCACGTAGAAGGAGGCAGAGTGCAGCAACCGAAATGCAAAGAATAGGAATTTTTTGGCAGCCAATTATAATTTTTCAATTGCCCTTAAAGCTGCCTACACCTATGTCTCTTGAACTTCAAATTTCTGTCGCATTTTGCAAACATAAGACATTTTTATTTCATGCGACATTTGCAATTGGTTTCGATTTATTTTTTCACGACTGAAAGCGTGAAAACTCCCCATCGTTATATGGATGGTCATGATCTACTCATTGATATTCTGATTGGTACTTACCTTTGGTTTATTTTTTGAATTATGTCCATTTGCCTATTATCCCTCTGATTGCAGAACTTGATTTTGATTTAATTGACAAGGCATTGAGCATGTTGATTGATGAATTATGCTTGATTATATAGGGGTCATGGTGAATTAAAGGTTTTTATATGGTATGATCCTTGTTACTATAAGCTCTTAACTTATCGATTTTATGAAATCTCTTGTTGCAATGTTTATAAACTTTGCTTATGCAAAAGCGCATGGGTCACATATGAGTTGATTTCATATTGAATGGCAATGTTTTATACACATAGCGCGTTGGTGAAACATTTGGATTTTACTTGGTTTGAATTATATTATGGCACATATGATATATGGGTTTGATTTTACGTTGAACGATCGTGGTTTCAAACTTTACATTGGCACATTGATATAATTGTCCACCGTTTAAACCTTGGGTTGGCCAAATAATGTTAATATTGGTTATGATTGATTGAACAGGGATGGTACTCTGCCATTAATGTTTTGCATGGCGGTGAACTAACCCACCACCTTCGCACGTGCATATTGATTCATTCCCCTTTGAGCGCTTGCAGCTGTTAATCCCAAACAACCTCGCTCCTGTGTGTTGATTGTGTTCAATCCAAACCCTACCATGAGCCTGAACCATGGCTCCAGTCATGAGGGATAAACCCAATGGCTTCCAGGCATTATTGATGTTTGATGGTGCTTACAGTGACCTTGAGGAATTCAGATGGCTCTCATTCATATGAAAGTTTGATGGTTATAACCCTATCATGGCTCGGCAATTTGCATTAACCTTCGATGGCTGCCGAGCTAAGGTTAGGGATGTGCAGTTGGAAATTGATGAGCAATTTCTCAGTCGAGCTACTGGTCTGCCTGCTGTCGGACAGAGATGGTCGAAAAATTGTAAAGTGAAGAATGTCCCGTGGACATTGCTCTTCCAGTCATGAAGAGTGATCTCCTGTGACAAGGGTTTTCCTGCAAACATGCTAAAGCAGCGCTGGCACGACTTGCTCATGGTAACCAAGCAATTCATTACTTGCGAGGGCAGGTATGGTTTCTTGTTCTTGTATCACCTTTGGCTACTGATGGTTTTCATAGGCTATGAACTTAATATGCCTTTCTACCTGCATAGGATTCTGTTTAAAATGTCCAAAAGGTTCAAACGAAACCAGGCCGAGAACAACCTATTTCATTTTGGGTTAATTAAAATGCTTGTGGTTTATCATTTGGAGTTACGTCGAGACTGTTGGAATGATTTTCTTAAACGAAATCATTTTGATGAGTCAAGCCCACCACAGGTTGACAAACCTATGGTGAGCGAGTGCAAATTAGTACCCCCTATCCCTTACAGTGCCTTGGTACCCAAACCTCTACCCGAGCCACCTATTGACCTACCCAATTATGTCACCGAGGATGTGAAGAATGTTAAACCCGTGGCTAAAAATCCCAAGACCAAACCCATTTCCAATTCTAAAGGAAAGAAGAACGCTCGATTAATCTCTCGCATGGCGAGAAACAAACCAAAAATTCCTGTCAACCCTGACCTTGTCATGATAAGTGAAGACTCCGACTCAGAGATTGAACGCTACCTAGCAAGCGAGTATCCCTATTCCGAAGGTCTGTGTGATAAACCCACATATGATTTTGTGAAGAACTTACCACCTTGTTTGCTGAATGATCCAAATTATCCCGGCATCAAAATGCCCTGTGAAACCCCTGGTGACTCGTCGAAACCCCCTCTTGTTCTATCTCAACTAGTTGCTCCACCGTGTGATCAGTGTGGTGCATGGCTGGAAAGGTATTACATTGATGTCCCAATGCTGCAAGCCAGAATTCATGCTCTGGAGGATCAAGTTGCCAAGCTATCTGGTCAAAAGGGTAAAATGACATCCACTGATAAGAAACAATGAACAACTGGTTCGATTTTGTTTAAGAACGTGGAGTCGGCAACAACATTCGTCAATTCAAGATTGGCATAGCTAGATCAACCTCACTGGTAAGACTTTCACCTATTTATATGGCATAATCATAAACTCTATTTATATCGTGGATTTTCTCTGTCAAACAAGCATGCACTGTTGTATATAATTTAGTTTGATAAATAAATTTTCATTGGATTTGGTTTTGATTCGAGTGATCTCGAGATAGATTTGATTTGTTTTAAACTGGCTTCAATCGAATACTCTGTCGATTATTGAAGTTGTCAATATTTTCTAAACACAGGTCGTTTCTGGTATATCAGTTTTAAACACAGTTAATTTTTCATTTCGATTTGGTCATATACGATATCTTTGGTAAATTATGGTTAATTGTTGTATATTCCATGTCTTCTTGACCAACTTGAATACCATCCTGTGGATGCATGACTAAATTGCGAGTAGATTCGAATCATGACTGTTATATTGAACCTATCGATTCGCATAGTTTGACCGTATGATCAGTTTGATTCATATATTGTTTAATTTTGATTTGGAAATAAATTGATTACGCCCAGTATTATGATGTGCTCTTATTTTTAGCTTAGTCACATTTCGGTTTGATTATTGCCCAATTTATAGTTATCACTATTGTTGATGGTTACGATCATTATGTGATCGTGTCTGATTTACTATACAAACGTTCAACGATTGCAATCTATGGTGAAGTTCGATGCTGTGATGAACGTTTGGCAATAATCGTAACAACCTTTCTGTATCGGCATTTGATTTAAACAATATGAATTTTATGCATAGCTGTAACCAATCGATTTGGATTGTGTTCGATTGTAACTATATCAATTTTGATTACATCACGATTTACTTATAATTGCATTTGGATATGAAACAATCTGGTTATTATTTGACCCGATTCTATGGCAACCAAAAACAGAGCATTCTTATCCTGTTTTGATTTTATCCTTTTCGATTTGATTTGATCTAAATGATAAATTTGCTTGAACCATTAGTAATTCGATTTTAATGTTTGTTTAAAAAGAATTAAATTGGATTGTTTTAAAAAGATTTCATCTGATTGTTATCTGATTCTATATGCTATTTTAGACTAGCTACAGAATCAGATGATTCTGTAGCTAAGTCTGTAGAATCAATTTTTTAGTGTTTTGTTACTGAAATATCTTTCTAATTTGATACTTGTGTTCTATTGCAGGTAAATTCGAAATTGCAATTGAGTTGTTGAGCAGTTAGGGGATGTTTCAAAGATTTTACTTGCATTTTATTTTCTTAGTTTAGGAGATTTTGGGATTTTTCCCTGATTATGTAAAACTGTTTGATAATTATCCACAGGGATGTTTTATCCTGTGGAGAAACTTATATATACTTATGATTTTTGTAACAAAGACATCCTCATTCGTGGGAGAACAAGGATATGGAATTCTAGTGGAAACTGGAGCAGAATTGATGTTTTGTCACAACTTTAGCTTATCAATATATCAACGTTTTGTTTCATGTTTTGTATATCATTTTGTCTATGATTTATGACTACTTTAGCTATCTAGATCATGTGCAAATGATATAATTTTTATCACTATAATCCATTATGTTGTCTCTTCCAAATATATAAAATACATAACAATTGCTAGTTCAGTTTGTGAATGACAGGTTTATCTTCTTCGTTGATTGAATTATCAAATATAAATTTCTTGCATAACAGGTTTCCCTTATTGCAGAGATTTATACATCTTATAGTTGTTATGATATTTTTATGTCTTGTTTGTCCTGCAAACCAACTCGTAGAGCAGCTCAGCTGATCATTTACGAGAAGCTATTGAACCAATTCGGTGCGAGTTTACTTCCTCCGACCAGCTTCAGAGTCATCACACCCGGGACAAATTAGGAGCGCTTCTAGGTCAACTAGTCTTTTCTTTGCTGTTTTCATTAAGTAGTTCAGTTTAGATTTAAGTTTAATTAAATTTATATTAGATTGTTTAATTTCAGTGAATATATTAGATTGTTTAATTTCAGTAATGTTTATTTCTTTTTCATAAAATATAAAAATCAAAAAGAGATTCCTAGCTGTCTTAGGGAAGAAAATACATGAGTTTTGCAGGTTTTAATTAAATCTGTAGATTGTTTATAATGTACATTTGTGAATAAGTAATATTGAAGCTGGTAATTAGATAGTTGATTTGAGTTATTATAGTAATTAGTAGATTGTATATAATAGTTAGAATAGTTATATTTAGTTTTAGTTTATTTATTAGTTTGTTTTAGTTAGATTAGTATATTAGTTAGTTTTTAGTTAATTTGTTTTATTAGCTGTAGTTAGTTTGTTTCTTTTATTTAGTTTAGTTTTAGTTTTATTTGTTTTAGTTAGTTTAGATTAGTTTCTCTTTGGTTTTCTTAAAAGACCTTAGAGCGGACAACAGAGCTGTTAAACTCGTCAGGGTGGTCCATTCCAAACGGCTTGGGTTATTTAGACAACCCCGGACCGGTTCCACTCTCCCAGTTGACGGATGGTCAGTTTCGCCCATCAACAAATGGCGCTAGAAGGAGGGCCTGAACTTAATTAATGGCATGAGGTGGTCGTAAGACTCCTCCTCGACCTAATCGCACCCCTATAGTGACTAGAATCCATTCACAAGATAATATCCCCCCTCAAAGAGCAACTACTTCAACCGAAGATCCACAGATCACAGTTGAGCCAGCAACCCCTAATCCTACAGGTGGTGATCTCCAAGAGATCGTTCGTCAATATCTTATCAAAACACATAGTGCCTTAGCTAGTCTTAGGCGACCAAACCGCCCGTGGGGTCAACCTTTAGATTTCTCTGATATCATAGAACAGTTAGGCGATATAGATCCCACTGTGAATCCTATAGATCCAAACACAAATCCTGCTGTAGGAGGATCTGGGATACCTCCTTCACCACCTCCTTCATCTCCTTCCTCTTCTGGAGGAGATTCCTCTTCCAACGAAGGCAATCCACCTTCTCAGCCTCCCACACCCACTACCCCAATGGAAAATCAGAACAACCCTGCTAGACCATGGTTGGACCAGGATGCTGTAGTTGTACCTGGATCCCAACACCCTTTACCTAAACACCCAGAGAAATGGCTGCATAAGTTTGATCCTGATTCAAAACAGATAGTTGAAGATCATATCAAAAAATTTATGTTAACCATCAGACTCCGTAATGTTGAACACGAAGATGTTGTCTGTAGGTTGTTCCCTTACACCTTTGAGGGTAATGCATCCACTTGGTACTTCGCCCGATAGCCTCACACCATAGTGTCTTGGGAAAGGTTTGAGTCATGCTTTTTGGAAAAAATCGGAGATGGTAAACCTCTGGAAGTCTTAGTCATGGATCTTTCGAGATTAAAAATGAACCCAAAAGAAAAAGTTAAAGATTTTAATCAAAGATTTCTAACACTTAAAAATCGAATCCCTACAGAGTCTATGCCTGCTGAGAGTCTTGTAATAGCTTACTACACTAAAGCTCTACATCAAAGTATAGCTATTTGGGTTAAACGTTCTAAAAAGGCCACGTTGTTAGAAGCCTTTGAAGAGGCTACTCAGATTGAAAAAGAGATACTTAGCCTCAAGGAATCTTCTAGCAACAAAACTAAGATTGCTTCTTATTCCAAAAAGAATATTGAAATCCTCCCCAGACCTACACAAAACAAAACACAACCCGAAAACTCTGATTTGGAAAATTTAACCAAAGTTGTACAAAAATTGTCTAATCAAGTTGTTGATTTAAAGAGGTCAAATGAAGAAGCCTCTTCGAGTAAAGGACCCTACAAACCTCCTTTCCGAAAGCCTTTTAAAACCAACCGGCCTAATCCAAATCCCGAAGGCTTGAACCTAGAAAGTTTGCAATGTGCTCTCCAGACAATTCTAGGAGCCCGGGATGACTTGATCCCTCCTGATATTCCTCAAGAGGAAGTCGAACAGGAAACCATTCAAGAATAAGAGTCTTCTCCAAATATTTTTGGACACCTCTTGGATAGCATCTTCCAAGCCATCTTCGAGACTGTTCACCCTTACAACACTAGGAGTAAGACAACAAACAAACCTCCTGTTGAGAACACTGAAACTTTACCTCCAAAGCCATCTAAGTCAGTAGAAACTAAACAAAGTAATGCTAGCCCTAAATTAGATTATGATGTTGTTGAAGATCTTAAGAAATTAAGGGCTAACATTTCTATTTATGAGTTGTTGAAATTTCCATTTTTGTTACAAAAGATGTTGCAAAATATTTCAGAAAAGGGAAAGAATGGTAATTCAAACAACAATAAGGTTGTGCAAAGCAAAGTGCCGCAGAAGACTTCCACTAAAAAAAATCCTGATCCTCAAGATAAAGGAAGCCTTCCTGTAACTCTTGTAAATAATGTAAATAACAATGTAACTAGTGTAAATAATTCAGATAAAGAAACTACGAGTAATAAAGCGCAAGCTACCACTTTGAATACTCGTAAGAATGTACCTCCTTTTCTTTTAACTTTCGAAATCTTCAACAGAAATGTGCATAATTGTATGGTTGACTCAGGAGCATCGTCCAATGTGATGTCTTGGTCAGTCTGCCAAAAGATTAACACTGAAGTAGAACCCTCTTCTTTGAAAATCATACAACTTGATCGATCAGATGTTAAAGTTATAGGCGAACTAAAAAATGTATTGATTAGATTATCGTCTAACCCAAAGGTTCATCAAGTTATTGATATAATTGTGGTGGATATTCCAGAAGTATATGGTCTATTTTTTAGCAGGGACTGGTCGGAGAAGCTACAAGGTTACTTCACAACAGACTGGTCTCACTTATGGCTTCCAGAAAATGGTAAGCCCAACAAGATCAGAGTGAATCGTGAGCGTTACCTCAAGTTCACGGTCACAGACTTGAACGATCCTAATGAACCATACACACCTTCTGTTAATCCACCTGAAGTCAAAGGGATGGACACCTACTTCGGAAATTTCATGGCTGAAGTTTCACCTATCAACAATCCAGAACAGCAGTCCGAGATCCTAGCATGTACGCAACCAACAACTTCTATCCAACAGTCCTGTGAGCCTGATAGAAATCAAATTTGGTCTTTATATTTCAACGGTTCCAAGTCTAAAGAAGGAGCTGGTGCAGGCTGCATCATTATCGATCCAGCAGGTAACAAGACGCTATTGGCTTATAGACTAGAATTTTAATGTACTAATAATATCGCAGAATATGAGGCTTTATTGCAAGGTCTCAGAAAATCCTTGGATATCCACATTCAAAATCTGATTGTATTCAGCGACTCTGAGATAGTGGTTAGACAGGTGAGAGATTCTATACATTGTCTTTCCCCTCATCTCAAATGTTATCAGTCTGAGGTATGGAGTTTAATGAACAAATTTTCTGCTTTTAATATAATTTCCATTCCTAGATCAAATAATGCTGAAGAAGATCTATTAGCTAATGTTGCCTCTAAACTTCTTCCTGCAGATGGCTTATCCCCGAACGCGTTCTCCGTGGAGCTGTTGTTTCGACCATCGGTTCCTAACAATGTCACAAACTGGAGAGTATTTGACGATGATCATCAGATCATTAACTTTCTGCACATGGAAGAAACCTTTCAAGGCGCAGTGATAGATGAAAAAACGCACGATAACAATTTGCACGACTTTACGGTAATACCTAATCCGAAATCTCCTGAAGCTCTATCGGACATGGTAAATCTTATACCCAAATCTGTTGTTAGACTAGAAAAGTTTTATGATTTTGAAGATAAGTTTAAAAAGACGGTCAATTGCAAAACCAATAGTTCCTCATTGTCTTATGACAAGGTAAATTTAGGGACTAGCGAAAATCCTCAGTGTATCAACTTAGGCTTGGGATGTTCTAGACAAGAAAAAGTTTCTTTTGTTAAACTATTTAAAGAATTCAAGGATGTCTTTGCTTGGACTTACAATGATCTTAAGACATTTGATCCTAATATTATACAACATGTCATCCCAATGAAGCCCCAAACCTTACCCTTCCAACAGAAACTGAGGAAAATGCATCCTAAATTAGAACCGACCGTACAAAAAGAATTGAATAAACTCCTAAGTGCTAAAATAATTTTTCCTGTTAGAGACACTCAATGGGTATCCAACCTCGTCCCAGTGCGGAAGAAAAACGGGGAAATTCGACTTTGTCTCGATTTCCGAAACCTCAACAAAGCGTCTGACAAAGATAATTATCCTGTCCCTCCCATGGAACAGATCTTGCAACAAGTATCTGGTTCCGAGAGGCTATCCTTACTGGATGGTTTCTTTGGATACAACCAAGTCTTGATGTCTCCACCAGACCAGTTAAAAACTACCTTTCGTACCCCGTGGGGCACTTATGCTTATCGGAAAATGCCTTTTGGATTGATTAATGCCAGTGCTACCTTTCAGAGAGAAATGGACATTGCTTTCAGAGGCTTAATCAATCACTCCATAGTAGTCTACTTAGATGATGTAACCGTTTATTCTAAAAACAAAAACGATCATCTAACTCACTTACGAGCCGTTCTGCTACGATGTCGTAAATTCAACATCTCCTTGAACCCTAAGAAGTCCATATTTGTAGTAGAATAGGGTAAATTACTAGGATTCATTGTGTCTAGTAATGGAATGATTATTCACCCTGAGAGGACTCAAGTCATTGCTAAACTTCCCCCGCCTACCTCCAAAAAATCCATGCAGTCCTTCTTAGGCCAGATCAATTTCGTGAGAAGATTTGTCCCCAGTTTCTCCGAAATGGTCAGGCCTCTCCAGAACCTGATTAAGAAAGACACCCAATATCACTGGGGACCTACTGAAAACCAAGCTTTCAATGATATTAAGAAGGCCATAATTGACGCTCCGTCTCTCATGAGCCCTGATTTCTCTCAAGACTTTACACTGTATACCTTTGCCTCTGATCGTTCCTATGCCGCGGTCCTAACTCAGAAGAATTCTAAGAACAATGAAGTACCTATCACCTTTATGAGATATGCTTTCAAAGGTGTTGAACTTAACTACCCAACGGTTGATCAACAAGCCTACGCTGTCTTCAAGGCAGTTAAGCATTTCCGGTCATATCTTCTGAAGTCAAGGACGAAGGTCATTGTCCCTTACCCTGCCGTTAGGAACTTGTTAGTGAAAAAGGAGTTAGGAGAGAAAAGAGCCAACTGGGTCACCTCCTTGCAGGAGTATGACTTAGATATCACCCCAGCACAGATTGTGAGAGGCCAAGGATTGTGTAAGTTGGTTGTTGATTCAGAAACCAAACAACAAGAAGATAGTGATATGTCAGACCTAGAACAACGCGATCAGAGTTTGATTTGTTGTGCACAAAACCTCGTAAGTCCTTGGTACAACGATATTAGAATTTATCTTGAACATGGATCAGCACCCCGTCACCTTGACCCCACCAAAAGAAGAGCATTTAGACTAAAGTTCACCTCCTTTCATTTAGTTAATGGTATACTGTTTCATCAGAATTTCGATGGCGTACTGATGCGTTGTCTTGAAAAGGACGAAGCAGAGAGAATCTTGCTTGAGTTGCATGCAGGAGAAGCTGGTGGTCACTTCGGCGGCGACACCACTGCTCATAAGGTTTTAAGAGCCGGTTATTAATGGCCTACACTTTTTAGGGACGCCCATGCCTTGTGTCGTAAATGTATCATTTGTCAGAAAGCATCATGGCGATTGCAGAAACCAGCCTTCCCCTTGCAACCCTTCACAGTCGATTCTCCTTTCCAACAATGGGGCCTGGATATCATAGGTCCTATTAACCCTCAATCCTCACAGCAGCACAAGTATATTGTGACAGCCACTGATTACTTTACTCGATGGTCTGAAGTCGTCGTGCTAAAAACTATTAACACAAGTCATGTGATCGCTTTTCTAAACTCGAATATCATCACTCGTTTTGATATCCCTGATTGTCTAGTCTTTGATAATGCTTCTTACTTTTCTTCTCTTGAGATGACTAAGTTCTCCTTAGAGAAAAGAATAAAGATGAAGTATTCTACTAGTTACTACCCTCAGGGTAATGGCTTAGCAGAATCAACAAACAAGAACTTGATCAAAATTATCAAAAGAACTGTGGCTAAAAATCACAAGAATTGGCACAATGCACTGCTGAATGCACTATGGGATGATAGGGTAACACCCAAATCTGCTATAGGTAACTCTCCCTTTTTTCTTGTTTATGGCAGAGAAGCCATTCTGCCACCTCACATTCTTCTTCCTTCGCTTCAATTGTCACAAAAAGTTCAAGAAGAAGATTGTCCCCCTTTAGAAAGCCGTATTAACGCTTTGATGAAGTTAGAAGAAGTAAGAACCCAAGCTAAGTGTAAGTTAGATCAACATCAACAAATGATTAAAAGATGGTTCGATTCTAATTCTGCTTCTGATAGGAATTTTGAAGTAGGCGATCTCGTCTTAAAGTGGGACAAACCGCACGAAGGAAAGGGTGAGCATACCAAGTTTCAAAATTTGTGGCTTGGACCATTTTTGATTGCTGAAAAGTTTGGTCCTAGTTCCTTTCGATTGCAGAATCTTGAAGGGCAGCTTGACACCTACCCGGTGAATGGCCAAGCCCTGAAAAGATACTTTGCTTGATTACTACCCTTGTATATTATGTAAATATTTCTTTGGTTTGCATCTTTTTTGTTTTTCCTGTTTTGATTTTGATTTGGATTGATTAATTTTTTGGTGTTTTCAAAAGATATGCATGCCTATGTACTGAGCAATTCAGATTCAGATCATGAAAAAATTTCTTCGCTGAAATAACTTCTGAAAGATTGTACGAACATCAGTGATATATTTATAAAAATAATATTTATGTTGGAAAATTTTGTTGTTTG
>ML785193.1:602133-612631 GCA_009831015.1 Picea engelmannii | reverse complement strand
TTAAAAGGTATTTAATATTATATAATATTACAAAACCCCTCACATGCATCATTAATCATTTTATAACCTTAAAATAATTCAAGTGATCATATTTCAGAGCCCTTCAGAGTCATGATCCAAGATATTTGGAGTTGTACTCTGAACCATTTGGAATTGTTACTCCAAACACCTCAAATTCAATTCCAAAAGCAGTCAGCTCAAAAAGGCTTGGAAAGGTGTTTATTTATTATGTATTGATGTCATTCCAACTTAGGCCAATATTAGATATATTAATTCACTTTGAGGTAATTTAAACCTCCTTCATGTGAAACATTTACTTTATGTAATTTTATTATGCTATTCAATGCATGTGGGACCCTCTCTACACTCACACCATCACTCTGACAACTTCACCATATTGATAATTGGGTTGGTTGTCATTGATGTCAACGCTTGAAGTAAGTGTCTGGTAACAAATTTCGATAGCATTAGAGGTGTGGTTAAGGAACCCAAGTTTGTATGAGGAATAAAGACATGAATATCAATGAATTTTGAGGTAATACTATCAGAGATGGATAGTACACGACATTCCATTTTCGATGATATGTGTTAAGTCGCATTTTTCCTCATGGTTGAGGAGATATGGATTAGTGAAGTTGGAGGAACCTCATGAATATTCTAGAATTCCTTAGAAGGTCTAGAAAGAAATAAATTATTCCAGCATAAAAAAAATTACTAGTCAAAGTGGTTGCAACTAGGAATTAATTATGGGCAAAGTTGTTGAAATAAGAAAATAATTAAAAGTAAATTAGTTGCAACAAGTAGTGAGTTTAGAAATTATTGGTAAAGTAGTTACAACAAGAAAGTGGGTTATCCCTAAAAGAAGGAATTTGGGTAAAACAATTAGAATATGAACCCTAAAGGAAGGCACTTGGAGAGTATAAATAAGAGAGCAAGAGACTCCCATTAACACCTATTGAGCACATTGAATATCTATCTTGTGAAAGGTTTATTGTAATACCCCTAGGCCAAACCCCAACTGTAAATGTAAATGCAAATGTACTTAAGTTGGTGAGTTTTTTGATATCATTTTTGTATGCACATTCCATGGTATAGTGCGCATATGTACTATGCACTAAAATGACGAAGTGTGCACATTCCAGGATACCGTGCACAACAAACTTAAGTTCATGTGATTTTGAGGCCAGGGAGCCTTTTGTATATGTTGTGTTTTATAGGTTGGTGAGCCAGTTATTATAAGCTAGAAGGCTTATGTATGGTATTTGGCTAGAGAGCTTAGATGCTAAAGGCCATTAAGCCTATTTTTATATATGTCCTATAATTAATATAATACATCACTGCATGTAGACCGACCACGATAAAATATTATGGGGGACTAAACTCTACTAGATAGGGAAAGGGGGGGGGCTAAAAGTTAAGGATAAGGGGACAAAATAGGGATATTAAGCCAAAACGGAATATTATATTAATACTCCTTAAAGTATAAAGTTTGGATAATTATTTTATCCTAAGTTCTAAGGATGGGGACAAGTGGACCAAAGTAACTCTCATCATGACAAGTGTCAAGTTGGGAACATGCATACATATAGTTTGGAGTTAGTTCATTTCCCCATTCATTTTCCATCATCATTCACTCACTCATTGAGTTGTCCTCTGTACCTTTCTATTACTATCACTGTACTTGTACCTGTATCTGTCCCTGGTTAGCTTGGGAGTTGGACTGAAGAAGTGGGTTGTTAGGCCCATGGGATACTGAAGAGGCAGGTTTTCAGGCCCGTGAGAAATTTCTCTCTAGGTGAGAGAATTTTTGGGAATTGATTTTCTGAAGGTGCCAAACTACAGCTACAGGGCTCTGAGACTTCCTGTCTGGCATGATGTTGAAGCCTCGGAAAGGAATTCAGGCAGTCGAAGGATTATTGAGTAGAGAAGGGGCACACTTCCTAGGGTGGGACATGCATGTGGGAAATGAGGGACTATAGGTTGTTAGTTTGAGTAGGAACCTATGAAAAAGTCTTTCATGTTGTCTTAGATACATCATCCTGGTTAGGAACCCCTTTTACTTGGGTGGAGTTTAGTCCTAGCTCCGGGGTGAACCACTACTGAGAGTGATGAGAAGCATGGTCTAAGGTTGGGAGGTTCGTGCAAGGTATTCGCATAGTTGGCGATATTCTTACCAAGATAAGTGTCAATTTTGTGTTAAATTATATGTTGCACTGTTATTTATGAGTTTATTTTAATGGGTTTTTCTTGTGCGTGTTGCATGTGTATTTTTATTATTATTTTGTATGAATCTGTGCATTTGAAGAATGTATTTGTCTATTTTAATTTATATATATATAAAGTTTCACAATATTTTTTGTTTGTATATGTTTTAATTTTGTATATAGTTCAAAATTTTTACGTGGCACAACCCAGTTGGATGTTGGGGATGTTACATTTATTGCAGGTACTCATGTATACATATGAAGTTACACAAGTTTTAGGTAGTGAAGGAAGAGTGATGACAAAGTTTTGCAGCTACAGTAGAGAGAGGGAAAGTCATGAAAAAAGATGAAACAGTAAATGTCCCATGAGGCATAATTGTGTTTTTCCTATAGCCTATCACACGAGGCCCTACTCGAAACCCGTCTTCATCATGCGAGGAACTACCATATATATAGATTGAGGAGTGAATCTCATTATAGAAGCTGTAGAGAGGATACAAGAAGTGTGATAGTGTTCAGGTACAGAAAGATCTATCTACATGATCAAAAGGTATGTTATATGCCTATTTGTAATTGGATGCTTGTGATTGTGTGAGATATGGTTATGGGATATTGAGTATTTTATATAGAGGGACTATTGAATGTATGATACATATTGTATGAGACAAATATACATAGTTACAGTGATGGTATATTTATTGTTTGTCACTGGCACACTTTGTTGGGTATATTGTTGAGACATATCTTGGTACATGTTTGATGGATTTTGATTGAGGTTGCATAATAGTGAGGGTTCACTACACTTTGGTTTATGATTTTTTATATATGTATGACACATGATCATAGAAACATAGTTGTACATTGTTTGAGCTATATACTTGTGAAAGTGGGTATGAGATCTATGTGATCAAATCTTATTGGTTGAGGAGATTATTTTGAGAGGTTTTTGTTACAAGTTGTGATAGGTTGTTGGTACATGTTTTACAGTGACAAGTTTTAAAGGGACATATTGACAGTGACATAGTGACAGTGGAAGTATGATTTATTTGACACTTATATTTCAGGGTGGTTGGATGGGGAAAGGATAGGTGGTTGTAGGCACCTTCCAGTTGTAGCTGGAGATCATAGGGGGGTGTAGCCTCCTTTTGGTTGGATCCAGAGAATTGAGGAGTTGTAGATTCCTTCAGGTTGGAGCCTAAGAAACTAGGGGGTTGTAGCCTCCTTCAAGTTGTAGCTGGAAAACAAGGAAGTTGGTGCTTCTATGGATTTTGTTCTTTTGAAAATATAATAAAAGCATTATGTGGTTTTCTCCCACATTGGGTTTCCACGTAAAATATTGGCATATTTTGTTTTGTTTGGTTTCTTATTGTTCACTAATTATGTATATTTATCATACTGATTCACCCCCCCTCTCAGTATTCCAACAATTGGTATCAAAGAAGGTCCTTCAAGAAGTAGTCTAACCACTGGAAGGAGATCATGGATCATGCAAGGATTGGTGTACCAGAGTTTGATGGTAAGAACTATTCCTTTTGGAGCAGAAGAATGAAAACATGTATACAATAACAATGATTCAATGTTTGGCGATCAATATTAGATGGATACAAAGAACCTTCCACTCCCTCAACAAATAGAGATGGAAATAATCTCGAAGAAAATCATTCAAGGTATAGAAATGTTATCGAGAATGGGGTGAATCAATAGATACATACCAAGATTATACATTGTGATTCTGCAACATAAATGTGGGATGAACTAAAGACTATCTACAAAGGAGATGTGAAAGTTAAGGAAGTCAAACTTCATATTTTCATAGCCAAGTTTGAACAAATGAATATGAATGAAGATGAAAACATAGAAGCCTACTTTCTATGAGTCGATGAAAATCCACAAATGGAGAAAGTTCTGGATCAAATAAATTGCAAGAAGACCATGAAAAAAACTTATTTTCAGTACCTAGTGAAGTGGAAACATCACCCAACAGAGGACCCTAGTTGGGTAAATGAACCTGATATTTGCAAACATGGAAAAACAATACAGGAGCTCATGGACATGAGTCCATGAATATTTTTGTCTAGAGGAGTATGATGTAGGAGCATCATCATCAGTCTATAGAGTTCGAGTGGAGGAAAACTCAGAACCTAGTGCACACATTTCAAACTATTTCAAATTTCGAGGAGAGAACATAATTTTGATGTTTTAAAACCATTATAATTAAATCCATTTAATATTTGGAGGCTTGATCCATTATATAGGATCGTAAGACATTGTAATCATTCTAATTATTTGTAGGTTTGTATAGATTTTGAGCATCAACTCTTATCTAGTTTGTAAATGCTCATTCATTGTAATAAGTCTAACATACCCAACCACCCAGGTTGGTTCATGCCATCAAAACTATTTCATGCTATGATACTGTACTGTAACATACCCAACATCCAACTAAGTTATGCCACATAAATTTTTTGAACTACATGCGATTAAAACATATACAGACAGAAACTCTTGCGGAATTTTATATATAAAACTCAAAACAGACAAATACATTCTGTAAAAGAATAGATTCATATAGAAATAATAGTAAACATATACATGCAACATAGACAGACAATACCCATAAATATAAATACAGGTATAAACCACACATAGGAAAACCACATAAAAATAAACACATAAATAATAATGCAACATGTAATACAACATACAATTGACACTTATTGGCCCTTGACTAGGTTTTGAGGAAATCTTGGTCAGGTTTGACCACTTTTTGGACTTCGACATAGTGATTGGGGAAGGTGCGCCAAAGTGGAGCTAAGATCGAGGATCTCACTTGTTTTGCGGGATTTGTGGAACCAACAAGGGGTTCATTAGGGTTTTTGTAATGAGTTATGGGATGTCATCCCATGGGTCTACCCATGATTAGGCCTTATTGTAAAAGTATAAATAAGTAGGAATTTGTGATAGGAAGGAGGGGATTAGAGAATCAATGTAAGAGAATTAGAGAGCAAAGTCTAAGTGGATAAGTGCAAGTAGTTCTAAGTTCTTTGTGAAAACAAAATGTGTATGTAAGGCTCTGTGCTCGATAAAGGAGTTGGCTCTGTGCCTTGACCTAATTTTGGGAAGGAGGATCTGGTGCTCAGTGTGAAAATCTCCTATCCTCTGCGAAGATTGTCTCTGTGGCTTGGTGCATAGGAGAAAATGAATGTAAGAGATTGAAGAATAATAGAGAAGACGAAGCATTTGGTGGACGTAGCCCCACACTAGGGTGAACCACATATATATTGTATCTTTTGGTTGCTTTGTGTTGTCTGGTTTATGTTATGAATGTGTCCAGGGATTTTCTTATTATGTTTGTTAGATAGCTCTATTGATTCTTAGTGCCTCAATTAAATATGAATTAATGTTAGATCTAACTTTGTGCTGAGTGCTAAGTGGGTGAAGTGTTTACTTTTTATTTTTACTACACTGATCCATATTAGGGTTTGTGTTGTGATGATAATAAAAGATAATTAACTAATGCATATCATCTTCTAAGTGTTGTTAGAATACTCTACGAAGTGTTATAATCACAGATCTGTGTCCCATATTGGTTACAAACACATGATTCCTATAACCTCCCCTACTTCTACCTCGGATGAGACTTCGCTTGCTTCACAGGTGTTTCCAAAAGGGATAGTAGTTAGGGTTTTGTTGGTGTGTTTTTGAAGCGTTGAACCATGGTTGTGCCCCTGTGCCAACAAATGGTTCCGTTGAAGGGACCTGAAACTGTGATTGTTGAAAATTGAAGTAAAGAAAAGAGAAGCTTTGTGCGTAGATATGTTGTTGTAGAGCACAATACTCTACTTGACTTGTGAAGATTTGTTCTAAGAAAGAAACTAGATCTGAAGAAAAGAGGTAAGATATTAAAAGAGGTAAAGCTCTATGCTTTGATAGAAGTATGATAAGTGAAATTTTTTGTTTCAAAAGCATGAATTTAGGTATGTTTAATAGATTTTGTCCTAGTCTAAAAGCTAGGGTGTCATTGGAATAAAGAGTTGATCTAATTAAATATAATAGAAATGAAGAAAGATATGTTATTCCTATGCATAGAAATAATTTTTGGACTAATAAGTGGATGTAGGAACCTAGAAAGAATTTTTGTAGATTGCAGGTCCAAGACTGCTATCCCAGTGTGTAGTATAGGAGAATTTGGGGAACATACAAGAGGAAAAGAGGATTGACATTATGTTATAGTTGTAGAAGAATAAGACATGTTTCTAAGGAATGCCCTGTTACATGTCCTATTTGTCTCTGTTGTAAAATTATTGGTCATGAGGTTGAGGATTGTCCAAGGATGATTGATAAAGTTGAAAGGATGAACATGAGACAAGAAGACGAAATTATAGAGACTAAGAACATGTTAGAGAATCAGAAAAAGAACAAATCAAAGGAATTTCAGACTACATTAGTACATTTGAAATAAATGATGGATGTTCATAAAGATATTAGTTTACTACAGATCTTGAAAGAAAAATAGCGCATAAGTACAAGAATAGAAGACTTCGACATAGATTGTGTCTTGGATGAGGAAACACCAATGAATATTATGTTAGAAGATACTTGGGAAATTTTGGGAAAGCCTTCTATGGTACCTTCACTGGGAAGGATAGGATTTTTCAAGGGAAAGATGATAACCTTATGTGGAAGAGTTTCTCATGTACCTATTATTATCCATGGAACATCGACTGAAGAGGAATTTGAAGTCATTAAGTTTGTTGAGAACAACGCCCCTTTCCCGTGTTTATTAGGAAAAACTTGGATTGAGAAGGATCATATCAGAAGGAAACCAGAGGAAGAAGCTATACAAAATAAAAAGAAAGAAATAAGGGTTTTCATAGCTAGAAAAATAGATCGACTAATGGAAGAACAAGAAGTTAAGTCGAAGCAACAGAAGGCAAAATAATTAGTTGTTGAAGTTGAAAGAATGTAAGGAATTTTGAAGGATCTATCTATGAAAGAAAGAAGAATACTCACCTTGGAATTAATAAGAGAAGAGGTATTAACTTCGAAGCCTTTGAGAGCACATCAGTAGTGTGAAGTCACTTCACTAGGAGAGAATAACAATAAGAATGGAAAGAGAATTATATAAAATGTTAGGGAAGCTTAGATTACAGGGAAGAACGAAAGGAAGATCAATAAAAAGAAAGCAAAGTTAGGAAAGCTATAGGAAGCTACAGAGAACAAATGGAAGACTTCATAGACTGGAACCTCGCAGGAGGTAGGTTCGCAGGATTTTAACCTAGCCGGAGTAGTTAAACCGCGCAGAATGAGACTTCACCCTGGAGAAGCTATATGACCATTGGAGATGCCTAGACCATTAGAACGATGCTCCATAATGGCTATGAAACACATTTATGGGTGGATGGATTGCTTTTGGGATGTTGAGACCATGCCATAATGGAAAAAATTGCATTGATGGAAGCATTCCTATCCGTTGGAAGAATCTGTTACGATCCTCTCTTATTTAACCCGTCGGACGTTGTGTTGGGACCAATTTTTTCCACCTATGATTAACTGAGCTAACAGAGAGTTGATTGTGTGTCGATCTATAATTCAAAATCTATATGTCGATGTCCATTTGTCCACTTATCCGTTCGCCTACCCCGACCTGCATGTTTAACAGTGAGAATGTTTGGCAAACCCATTGAGTTAGAGAAGTCCGTCGAGGAGGTTCTTAAGAAGTTCATGGCTGATGGAGCTATTTCTGAAGGAGTACAAACATCACCGACTAGGGGACTTCAAGATTCCCCTTCGACTAGATGTCATTCTGGTCATGCTAACCCTGCGACTGAGAGCGAAATAAGCATCACAGATATATGGTGAATGCGAATAAGATCCCTTCGATATTACCAGAATATATTCCATGATTGGCTGGAGAGGTTAACCGTGACAGTATACCATGTGAATATGAATACATTTCGATCACCCCGTACATCCTAAAAGGAATACGCGTAGTTGGGAGAGAGTTAGGATAGATCCCACTACTGAAGAACATTGACTTCAACCTTGGAGAGAGAAATAACTATGCTATGCTTGCACCTCATAGATATTTGATGAGGATGATTTGGAATAAGCCTCTCTTGGTCTCCCAGCCTTGGATTAAGGAGCTCACGTAGTCCACTATACTCAATGTGATGAATATTCCCCATTTTGGTCGTCACCAGGTGGTTAATGCTTGCGTTAAACTCCTCTTGTTGTGCTACCATCGTGTATACCTATGGCTCGATTGGAGTATTACTGTGGATCCAATGCTGATCAACTTGATTACAAGATTAATCATGTAGGGACCTAACCTTCAGTAGTTTTACCCAGGGAAGGCTTCAGAGTGCTCTCTGGAAAAATGCATCAAGGAGGCTTACGATGAAGTCGAAAAGGGAAAGCGAGGATACAAGGTAGCCTCTATATAGTATGGTGTAGTGCGCCTCACTTTCCAACTCATAGCTGGAAAGATCGTAATAAAGAATCGCCCCACACAGGTCACCGGGTTCGTTGTGGACCTCACAGGAAAATGTGTGGAGGGAATGCAAATGAATTGAGAGATTTACCTCGTCAATGAGCTTGAGAAATACTTCCACGAAGCTCAGGATCAGGGATATGAGTTCCATTTTAGCTATATTCTCATGTTGATTTCATTTGTCACTTGGAAAATGGTTGAAGGAGCCACCTTCCCGGAGATTGAACCATCAGAGCTGTTGGCCGCTAGGTTTTCTACCTTGTGGTATACCAATGACATGTCGAAGCAATGGCAGTCGAACATTGTGTTCCATGCGTATTATCAAAAAATGAAGGTTTCCATTGAAGCATTTCCGCACATGACACCAGACACCTTTCCCCAGTACAGAACAATAGATAAGTTCTGTGTAGATGAACATATTATCTATATGAATGAGTGCAAAGATGAGACCAAAGAAGAGTTATAGTCATATTACAAGCTGACAGAAATTCACATGGAACAGATCATGAAGGAGTGGCCTGAAGAGTTCCTTGTACTGGTAAATGATGCAGAACTCTCTGACACTGGCATCATAGGAATCCCCCTCGTCACTTAGGTTGAGCATGAAGGACAGTCCAGTGCAAACAAGAATAAGAAAAAGGAGGAAGTCCAGAATATAGACACCGTCGAGGAGGACATTGCTTCTGAAGGAAATTGATCTGACTCACTAAGAGGAGGAGACAAAGTAAATGGAAAAGGAGGAGGTGATGAAGGAGAAAATTAAGGAAAAGGAAAAGCTACACCATTGAAATATCCCCTTACTAAAAGCGTAACACCACAGAAGAGGAAGGTTTCCTTGCAAAAACCTTTAGCAAGAAAGAAGACGCGGGCTAGCAAGCCCCAGTTAGAGGCCATGCTCAGGGAGGATGACATCAAATTGGTTTGTGGAGCCATGGAGGATGCATCTGAGGATATATTACAGAGATATGGAGTGAAGCAGAAAGATATGTATGAAAGGGTTGATAAATAATTAAACGAAATGCAGTAGGCTATTCGATCGGTCCGTGAAGTGCCTACAACACCCTCTTCATCACATGTTGCAGAATTGGGGGATGAGCCCACCCAATTAAGAAGACTTGTATATGTGACAGAGGCTCAACTTCAAAAAATCCAATAAGAAAAGGAGAAGGCCACAAAATTCTTGAAACAAGAGAACGAGGAAGTCTTAGAGCAATGAAGATATAAAGAGAAAAGTACTAGTTGCTTGCAAAGCATAATTCATTCAAAGAAGCGGTGAATAAATCACTTCACTCTATACTAGGCTTGGCACAGGGGGAACATGAGTCGATCGAGGTTCAAGTGGTGAAGCTTGTTGAGGCCATCCAATAGATTCAAGAGAGGATAACGTAGTTTGAGATTCAATCAGTATCAAGCACTCCGTAGGAGGTGCACTACCAAAGGGAGGAATCCATTAAGAATCCAATAGGAAGGATCAAAGACCTCACCTCATAATGCAAACAGTTGAGAGATAGAAGTGTGCAAACTTATGAACACGTCACAGAAGATCCAGAGCTAAGGAAGCTGGAAGTGCATGTTGGAGTTACTTCATACACACCTAGGATTTTTTTTCCTAATGTTTTTCTGAGTTTATTGGTCATAATTAGTCATTATCCAATCTCCTATATTTTAGGGGAGAATATTCCACCTAGAAAATATTCTCTTTCAGTTGACACTTCAGTTTGACTAGTTGAGTTCAGTTTAGATGCTGCATTGGTTTTGTCACCATGCAACATTGGGATCATCACCATGATAATTAGACCTT
>ML785193.1:583452-597736 GCA_009831015.1 Picea engelmannii | reverse complement strand
GGAATTTGGGTAAAACAATTAGAATATGAACCCTAAAGGAAGGCACTTGGAGAGTATAAATAAGAGAGCAAGAGACTCCCATTAACACCTATTGAGCACATTGAATATCTATCTTGTGAAAGGTTTATTGTAATACCCCTAGGCCAAACCCCAACTGTAAATGTAAATGCAAATGTACTTAAGTTGGTGAGTTTTTTGATATCATTTTTGTATGCACATTCCATGGTATAGTGCGCATATGTACTATGCACTAAAATGACGAAGTGTGCACATTCCAGGATACCGTGCACAACAAACTTAAGTTCATGTGATTTTGAGGCCAGGGAGCCTTTTGTATATGTTGTGTTTTATAGGTTGGTGAGCCAGTTATTATAAGCTAGAAGGCTTATGTATGGTATTTGGCTAGAGAGCTTAGATGCTAAAGGCCATTAAGCCTATTTTTATATATGTCCTATAATTAATATAATACATCACTGCATGTAGACCGACCACGATAAAATATTATGGGGGACTAAACTCTACTAGATAGGGAAAGGGGGGGGGCTAAAAGTTAAGGATAAGGGGACAAAATAGGGATATTAAGCCAAAACGGAATATTATATTAATACTCCTTAAAGTATAAAGTTTGGATAATTATTTTATCCTAAGTTCTAAGGATGGGGACAAGTGGACCAAAGTAACTCTCATCATGACAAGTGTCAAGTTGGGAACATGCATACATATAGTTTGGAGTTAGTTCATTTCCCCATTCATTTTCCATCATCATTCACTCACTCATTGAGTTGTCCTCTGTACCTTTCTATTACTATCACTGTACTTGTACCTGTATCTGTCCCTGGTTAGCTTGGGAGTTGGACTGAAGAAGTGGGTTGTTAGGCCCATGGGATACTGAAGAGGCAGGTTTTCAGGCCCGTGAGAAATTTCTCTCTAGGTGAGAGAATTTTTGGGAATTGATTTTCTGAAGGTGCCAAACTACAGCTACAGGGCTCTGAGACTTCCTGTCTGGCATGATGTTGAAGCCTCGGAAAGGAATTCAGGCAGTCGAAGGATTATTGAGTAGAGAAGGGGCACACTTCCTAGGGTGGGACATGCATGTGGGAAATGAGGGACTATAGGTTGTTAGTTTGAGTAGGAACCTATGAAAAAGTCTTTCATGTTGTCTTAGATACATCATCCTGGTTAGGAACCCCTTTTACTTGGGTGGAGTTTAGTCCTAGCTCCGGGGTGAACCACTACTGAGAGTGATGAGAAGCATGGTCTAAGGTTGGGAGGTTCGTGCAAGGTATTCGCATAGTTGGCGATATTCTTACCAAGATAAGTGTCAATTTTGTGTTAAATTATATGTTGCACTGTTATTTATGAGTTTATTTTAATGGGTTTTTCTTGTGCGTGTTGCATGTGTATTTTTATTATTATTTTGTATGAATCTGTGCATTTGAAGAATGTATTTGTCTATTTTAATTTATATATATATAAAGTTTCACAATATTTTTTGTTTGTATATGTTTTAATTTTGTATATAGTTCAAAATTTTTACGTGGCACAACCCAGTTGGATGTTGGGGATGTTACATTTATTGCAGGTACTCATGTATACATATGAAGTTACACAAGTTTTAGGTAGTGAAGGAAGAGTGATGACAAAGTTTTGCAGCTACAGTAGAGAGAGGGAAAGTCATGAAAAAAGATGAAACAGTAAATGTCCCATGAGGCATAATTGTGTTTTTCCTATAGCCTATCACACGAGGCCCTACTCGAAACCCGTCTTCATCATGCGAGGAACTACCATATATATAGATTGAGGAGTGAATCTCATTATAGAAGCTGTAGAGAGGATACAAGAAGTGTGATAGTGTTCAGGTACAGAAAGATCTATCTACATGATCAAAAGGTATGTTATATGCCTATTTGTAATTGGATGCTTGTGATTGTGTGAGATATGGTTATGGGATATTGAGTATTTTATATAGAGGGACTATTGAATGTATGATACATATTGTATGAGACAAATATACATAGTTACAGTGATGGTATATTTATTGTTTGTCACTGGCACACTTTGTTGGGTATATTGTTGAGACATATCTTGGTACATGTTTGATGGATTTTGATTGAGGTTGCATAATAGTGAGGGTTCACTACACTTTGGTTTATGATTTTTTATATATGTATGACACATGATCATAGAAACATAGTTGTACATTGTTTGAGCTATATACTTGTGAAAGTGGGTATGAGATCTATGTGATCAAATCTTATTGGTTGAGGAGATTATTTTGAGAGGTTTTTGTTACAAGTTGTGATAGGTTGTTGGTACATGTTTTACAGTGACAAGTTTTAAAGGGACATATTGACAGTGACATAGTGACAGTGGAAGTATGATTTATTTGACACTTATATTTCAGGGTGGTTGGATGGGGAAAGGATAGGTGGTTGTAGGCACCTTCCAGTTGTAGCTGGAGATCATAGGGGGGTGTAGCCTCCTTTTGGTTGGATCCAGAGAATTGAGGAGTTGTAGATTCCTTCAGGTTGGAGCCTAAGAAACTAGGGGGTTGTAGCCTCCTTCAAGTTGTAGCTGGAAAACAAGGAAGTTGGTGCTTCTATGGATTTTGTTCTTTTGAAAATATAATAAAAGCATTATGTGGTTTTCTCCCACATTGGGTTTCCACGTAAAATATTGGCATATTTTGTTTTGTTTGGTTTCTTATTGTTCACTAATTATGTATATTTATCATACTGATTCACCCCCCCTCTCAGTATTCCAACAATTGGTATCAAAGAAGGTCCTTCAAGAAGTAGTCTAACCACTGGAAGGAGATCATGGATCATGCAAGGATTGGTGTACCAGAGTTTGATGGTAAGAACTATTCCTTTTGGAGCAGAAGAATGAAAACATGTATACAATAACAATGATTCAATGTTTGGCGATCAATATTAGATGGATACAAAGAACCTTCCACTCCCTCAACAAATAGAGATGGAAATAATCTCGAAGAAAATCATTCAAGGTATAGAAATGTTATCGAGAATGGGGTGAATCAATAGATACATACCAAGATTATACATTGTGATTCTGCAACATAAATGTGGGATGAACTAAAGACTATCTACAAAGGAGATGTGAAAGTTAAGGAAGTCAAACTTCATATTTTCATAGCCAAGTTTGAACAAATGAATATGAATGAAGATGAAAACATAGAAGCCTACTTTCTATGAGTCGATGAAAATCCACAAATGGAGAAAGTTCTGGATCAAATAAATTGCAAGAAGACCATGAAAAAAACTTATTTTCAGTACCTAGTGAAGTGGAAACATCACCCAACAGAGGACCCTAGTTGGGTAAATGAACCTGATATTTGCAAACATGGAAAAACAATACAGGAGCTCATGGACATGAGTCCATGAATATTTTTGTCTAGAGGAGTATGATGTAGGAGCATCATCATCAGTCTATAGAGTTCGAGTGGAGGAAAACTCAGAACCTAGTGCACACATTTCAAACTATTTCAAATTTCGAGGAGAGAACATAATTTTGATGTTTTAAAACCATTATAATTAAATCCATTTAATATTTGGAGGCTTGATCCATTATATAGGATCGTAAGACATTGTAATCATTCTAATTATTTGTAGGTTTGTATAGATTTTGAGCATCAACTCTTATCTAGTTTGTAAATGCTCATTCATTGTAATAAGTCTAACATACCCAACCACCCAGGTTGGTTCATGCCATCAAAACTATTTCATGCTATGATACTGTACTGTAACATACCCAACATCCAACTAAGTTATGCCACATAAATTTTTTGAACTACATGCGATTAAAACATATACAGACAGAAACTCTTGCGGAATTTTATATATAAAACTCAAAACAGACAAATACATTCTGTAAAAGAATAGATTCATATAGAAATAATAGTAAACATATACATGCAACATAGACAGACAATACCCATAAATATAAATACAGGTATAAACCACACATAGGAAAACCACATAAAAATAAACACATAAATAATAATGCAACATGTAATACAACATACAATTGACACTTATTGGCCCTTGACTAGGTTTTGAGGAAATCTTGGTCAGGTTTGACCACTTTTTGGACTTCGACATAGTGATTGGGGAAGGTGCGCCAAAGTGGAGCTAAGATCGAGGATCTCACTTGTTTTGCGGGATTTGTGGAACCAACAAGGGGTTCATTAGGGTTTTTGTAATGAGTTATGGGATGTCATCCCATGGGTCTACCCATGATTAGGCCTTATTGTAAAAGTATAAATAAGTAGGAATTTGTGATAGGAAGGAGGGGATTAGAGAATCAATGTAAGAGAATTAGAGAGCAAAGTCTAAGTGGATAAGTGCAAGTAGTTCTAAGTTCTTTGTGAAAACAAAATGTGTATGTAAGGCTCTGTGCTCGATAAAGGAGTTGGCTCTGTGCCTTGACCTAATTTTGGGAAGGAGGATCTGGTGCTCAGTGTGAAAATCTCCTATCCTCTGCGAAGATTGTCTCTGTGGCTTGGTGCATAGGAGAAAATGAATGTAAGAGATTGAAGAATAATAGAGAAGACGAAGCATTTGGTGGACGTAGCCCCACACTAGGGTGAACCACATATATATTGTATCTTTTGGTTGCTTTGTGTTGTCTGGTTTATGTTATGAATGTGTCCAGGGATTTTCTTATTATGTTTGTTAGATAGCTCTATTGATTCTTAGTGCCTCAATTAAATATGAATTAATGTTAGATCTAACTTTGTGCTGAGTGCTAAGTGGGTGAAGTGTTTACTTTTTATTTTTACTACACTGATCCATATTAGGGTTTGTGTTGTGATGATAATAAAAGATAATTAACTAATGCATATCATCTTCTAAGTGTTGTTAGAATACTCTACGAAGTGTTATAATCACAGATCTGTGTCCCATATTGGTTACAAACACATGATTCCTATAACCTCCCCTACTTCTACCTCGGATGAGACTTCGCTTGCTTCACAGGTGTTTCCAAAAGGGATAGTAGTTAGGGTTTTGTTGGTGTGTTTTTGAAGCGTTGAACCATGGTTGTGCCCCTGTGCCAACAAATGGTTCCGTTGAAGGGACCTGAAACTGTGATTGTTGAAAATTGAAGTAAAGAAAAGAGAAGCTTTGTGCGTAGATATGTTGTTGTAGAGCACAATACTCTACTTGACTTGTGAAGATTTGTTCTAAGAAAGAAACTAGATCTGAAGAAAAGAGGTAAGATATTAAAAGAGGTAAAGCTCTATGCTTTGATAGAAGTATGATAAGTGAAATTTTTTGTTTCAAAAGCATGAATTTAGGTATGTTTAATAGATTTTGTCCTAGTCTAAAAGCTAGGGTGTCATTGGAATAAAGAGTTGATCTAATTAAATATAATAGAAATGAAGAAAGATATGTTATTCCTATGCATAGAAATAATTTTTGGACTAATAAGTGGATGTAGGAACCTAGAAAGAATTTTTGTAGATTGCAGGTCCAAGACTGCTATCCCAGTGTGTAGTATAGGAGAATTTGGGGAACATACAAGAGGAAAAGAGGATTGACATTATGTTATAGTTGTAGAAGAATAAGACATGTTTCTAAGGAATGCCCTGTTACATGTCCTATTTGTCTCTGTTGTAAAATTATTGGTCATGAGGTTGAGGATTGTCCAAGGATGATTGATAAAGTTGAAAGGATGAACATGAGACAAGAAGACGAAATTATAGAGACTAAGAACATGTTAGAGAATCAGAAAAAGAACAAATCAAAGGAATTTCAGACTACATTAGTACATTTGAAATAAATGATGGATGTTCATAAAGATATTAGTTTACTACAGATCTTGAAAGAAAAATAGCGCATAAGTACAAGAATAGAAGACTTCGACATAGATTGTGTCTTGGATGAGGAAACACCAATGAATATTATGTTAGAAGATACTTGGGAAATTTTGGGAAAGCCTTCTATGGTACCTTCACTGGGAAGGATAGGATTTTTCAAGGGAAAGATGATAACCTTATGTGGAAGAGTTTCTCATGTACCTATTATTATCCATGGAACATCGACTGAAGAGGAATTTGAAGTCATTAAGTTTGTTGAGAACAACGCCCCTTTCCCGTGTTTATTAGGAAAAACTTGGATTGAGAAGGATCATATCAGAAGGAAACCAGAGGAAGAAGCTATACAAAATAAAAAGAAAGAAATAAGGGTTTTCATAGCTAGAAAAATAGATCGACTAATGGAAGAACAAGAAGTTAAGTCGAAGCAACAGAAGGCAAAATAATTAGTTGTTGAAGTTGAAAGAATGTAAGGAATTTTGAAGGATCTATCTATGAAAGAAAGAAGAATACTCACCTTGGAATTAATAAGAGAAGAGGTATTAACTTCGAAGCCTTTGAGAGCACATCAGTAGTGTGAAGTCACTTCACTAGGAGAGAATAACAATAAGAATGGAAAGAGAATTATATAAAATGTTAGGGAAGCTTAGATTACAGGGAAGAACGAAAGGAAGATCAATAAAAAGAAAGCAAAGTTAGGAAAGCTATAGGAAGCTACAGAGAACAAATGGAAGACTTCATAGACTGGAACCTCGCAGGAGGTAGGTTCGCAGGATTTTAACCTAGCCGGAGTAGTTAAACCGCGCAGAATGAGACTTCACCCTGGAGAAGCTATATGACCATTGGAGATGCCTAGACCATTAGAACGATGCTCCATAATGGCTATGAAACACATTTATGGGTGGATGGATTGCTTTTGGGATGTTGAGACCATGCCATAATGGAAAAAATTGCATTGATGGAAGCATTCCTATCCGTTGGAAGAATCTGTTACGATCCTCTCTTATTTAACCCGTCGGACGTTGTGTTGGGACCAATTTTTTCCACCTATGATTAACTGAGCTAACAGAGAGTTGATTGTGTGTCGATCTATAATTCAAAATCTATATGTCGATGTCCATTTGTCCACTTATCCGTTCGCCTACCCCGACCTGCATGTTTAACAGTGAGAATGTTTGGCAAACCCATTGAGTTAGAGAAGTCCGTCGAGGAGGTTCTTAAGAAGTTCATGGCTGATGGAGCTATTTCTGAAGGAGTACAAACATCACCGACTAGGGGACTTCAAGATTCCCCTTCGACTAGATGTCATTCTGGTCATGCTAACCCTGCGACTGAGAGCGAAATAAGCATCACAGATATATGGTGAATGCGAATAAGATCCCTTCGATATTACCAGAATATATTCCATGATTGGCTGGAGAGGTTAACCGTGACAGTATACCATGTGAATATGAATACATTTCGATCACCCCGTACATCCTAAAAGGAATACGCGTAGTTGGGAGAGAGTTAGGATAGATCCCACTACTGAAGAACATTGACTTCAACCTTGGAGAGAGAAATAACTATGCTATGCTTGCACCTCATAGATATTTGATGAGGATGATTTGGAATAAGCCTCTCTTGGTCTCCCAGCCTTGGATTAAGGAGCTCACGTAGTCCACTATACTCAATGTGATGAATATTCCCCATTTTGGTCGTCACCAGGTGGTTAATGCTTGCGTTAAACTCCTCTTGTTGTGCTACCATCGTGTATACCTATGGCTCGATTGGAGTATTACTGTGGATCCAATGCTGATCAACTTGATTACAAGATTAATCATGTAGGGACCTAACCTTCAGTAGTTTTACCCAGGGAAGGCTTCAGAGTGCTCTCTGGAAAAATGCATCAAGGAGGCTTACGATGAAGTCGAAAAGGGAAAGCGAGGATACAAGGTAGCCTCTATATAGTATGGTGTAGTGCGCCTCACTTTCCAACTCATAGCTGGAAAGATCGTAATAAAGAATCGCCCCACACAGGTCACCGGGTTCGTTGTGGACCTCACAGGAAAATGTGTGGAGGGAATGCAAATGAATTGAGAGATTTACCTCGTCAATGAGCTTGAGAAATACTTCCACGAAGCTCAGGATCAGGGATATGAGTTCCATTTTAGCTATATTCTCATGTTGATTTCATTTGTCACTTGGAAAATGGTTGAAGGAGCCACCTTCCCGGAGATTGAACCATCAGAGCTGTTGGCCGCTAGGTTTTCTACCTTGTGGTATACCAATGACATGTCGAAGCAATGGCAGTCGAACATTGTGTTCCATGCGTATTATCAAAAAATGAAGGTTTCCATTGAAGCATTTCCGCACATGACACCAGACACCTTTCCCCAGTACAGAACAATAGATAAGTTCTGTGTAGATGAACATATTATCTATATGAATGAGTGCAAAGATGAGACCAAAGAAGAGTTATAGTCATATTACAAGCTGACAGAAATTCACATGGAACAGATCATGAAGGAGTGGCCTGAAGAGTTCCTTGTACTGGTAAATGATGCAGAACTCTCTGACACTGGCATCATAGGAATCCCCCTCGTCACTTAGGTTGAGCATGAAGGACAGTCCAGTGCAAACAAGAATAAGAAAAAGGAGGAAGTCCAGAATATAGACACCGTCGAGGAGGACATTGCTTCTGAAGGAAATTGATCTGACTCACTAAGAGGAGGAGACAAAGTAAATGGAAAAGGAGGAGGTGATGAAGGAGAAAATTAAGGAAAAGGAAAAGCTACACCATTGAAATATCCCCTTACTAAAAGCGTAACACCACAGAAGAGGAAGGTTTCCTTGCAAAAACCTTTAGCAAGAAAGAAGACGCGGGCTAGCAAGCCCCAGTTAGAGGCCATGCTCAGGGAGGATGACATCAAATTGGTTTGTGGAGCCATGGAGGATGCATCTGAGGATATATTACAGAGATATGGAGTGAAGCAGAAAGATATGTATGAAAGGGTTGATAAATAATTAAACGAAATGCAGTAGGCTATTCGATCGGTCCGTGAAGTGCCTACAACACCCTCTTCATCACATGTTGCAGAATTGGGGGATGAGCCCACCCAATTAAGAAGACTTGTATATGTGACAGAGGCTCAACTTCAAAAAATCCAATAAGAAAAGGAGAAGGCCACAAAATTCTTGAAACAAGAGAACGAGGAAGTCTTAGAGCAATGAAGATATAAAGAGAAAAGTACTAGTTGCTTGCAAAGCATAATTCATTCAAAGAAGCGGTGAATAAATCACTTCACTCTATACTAGGCTTGGCACAGGGGGAACATGAGTCGATCGAGGTTCAAGTGGTGAAGCTTGTTGAGGCCATCCAATAGATTCAAGAGAGGATAACGTAGTTTGAGATTCAATCAGTATCAAGCACTCCGTAGGAGGTGCACTACCAAAGGGAGGAATCCATTAAGAATCCAATAGGAAGGATCAAAGACCTCACCTCATAATGCAAACAGTTGAGAGATAGAAGTGTGCAAACTTATGAACACGTCACAGAAGATCCAGAGCTAAGGAAGCTGGAAGTGCATGTTGGAGTTACTTCATACACACCTAGGATTTTTTTTCCTAATGTTTTTCTGAGTTTATTGGTCATAATTAGTCATTATCCAATCTCCTATATTTTAGGGGAGAATATTCCACCTAGAAAATATTCTCTTTCAGTTGACACTTCAGTTTGACTAGTTGAGTTCAGTTTAGATGCTGCATTGGTTTTGTCACCATGCAACATTGGGATCATCACCATGATAATTAGACCTTGCCTTGGTATCATCACCAAACTGATGCATTATCCTTGATTCCTTGAGTTAAATCCTCACTACTCTCTGTTCAGTCAGTTAACTGAAGACTAGTTGACTAGTTAACTCGACTAGGTTGCAGTTCACTCCTGTAACTGCCTGAGAGACTAGACTAGGTTGCAGTTCACTCCCGTAACTGCCTGAGAGACTAGACTAGGTGGCAGTTCACTCTCATAACTGTTGGTGTGTTTCCAGATCACTCTAGACCACCATTATGGTGCATTGGTTCTCCTCCAGTGTGCACTCATTGAGTTTTACAGAGTATATCATGTGTAAAATATTCTTTATTCACAATGGTTAATGAGAATTCTTTCATTCTTTTCTCTCCTTATTCTTTCTCCAATTCTCTTTGCAAATGTGTGTACTATTTTTTAGCTAGATCTATTATGTGTAGTTTCAATACATTTACATGGTATCCGAACCGATGGACTGCTAAGAAAAAGATACACCAAAATGTTTTACAGGTACAAAAGATTGAAGACAACATAAAGATGGAATTCCAAAAAGATTTCATTCTTACACCTTACAACTATTTTTCATTGAAGGATAAAATAACCATACATCTCTGAACTAGAGGGTTGTACAGGTTAACCTTGAATACAAATACAAAACTGACATCAGCCATAGAAAAATCCAAGTACTTAAATCGCATGAACGAGGCACTCGAAACAATTTGCAGTCTTATTTCTCCCGATCTCCTTTTTCATATATATTCCTATAAGACTCCCAATGAAGCCTGGAAAACCTTGGAAGGGATCTTTGGAAAATAGGATGAGATGAGGGGACACATGCTGGAGGTGGAGATGCTCACATTGGATCCAAAAAGCTTCGAAAATATCCAAGATTTCTTTACAAAATTCAAGGATTTACTATCGCAACTCAAAGCTTGTGGGGTTGATAAATTGAAGGAGGAGAAACAAATGGTTCTTACCATTCTCTCCAAGATTGGTCCTGAATTATTTGTATTCTTATCCACATTCCATACTGTTAGATTCACCTCTGGAGCCACCTGGGAGATGCCTTCTCTGGAGGACTTTATCGAATCCCTGACACAAGTGAAAACCAAGCTCATTAACATGGGCACAATCAAAGGCCCAAGGGCACATGCAATCACTATGCATGATGGAAACCACAAATATTATAAATCTAAAGATAAATATAAATGAAAATCTCATGCACATCTGAAAAAGGAAGGGTACACAAAACCCTTCACCGATGCCTCCGGACCTAAAGGGGAAAAGGGAAGAAAAGGGGAGAAATGCACATACTGTCACAAAGGGTTCCATTTGAAATTTGCATGCATGCAAAAACAAATAGATCTGATGTCTCAAATAATTCAGCAAAACAATCTTGGATATTGCATCCTTGAGGGTGCAAAGAAGAATAAGCCAAAAGATCTGAATTCCAAGAAAGGCAATTCTAGCCATGGCTTGATTGTAATCAACTCCTCTCCCGATGCTTGAATCATAGATTTAGGAGAATCACATCACATGGTTGCCTCATAAGCAGTTTATTCTTCATTGGATGCATGTAGAGGTCCTTCTATTATGATGGGGGACAACTCTTCTATCAAAGTCACTGGAAAAGGAAGGATTAAACTCACCAACAGAAGCTTTGAGAACGTCCTGCATGTTCCCAAAATTTGTGTCAACCTTCTCTCCATGTATTAGATGATGAATTCCAGAACCGGAAAAAAATTCATATTCACACCAAATCCCATGGACATCTATGACATGCAAACCAACTCTAGGGTTACTACTGGTGATGTAAATCATTAGTCTAGATTGTATACATTTTATGAATTCATTGAACCTGATTCTGCTTTACTGCTTACTCATGCTGATGAAAGTAGTAGGATATGGAAAAAAAGGTTTGGACATTTGAATTTCAGATACATGAAACAACTTAGCAAGTAGATATTGGTTGATGGTCTACCAAACATCCATTTATCCAAGGGAGTGTGTGAGGGATGTGTTCTCGAGAAACAACCTCAAGAGAAATTCGACAAGGGAAAACCTCAAAGAGCCTTCGCACCATTAGATATGATCCATAGTGACCTCATGGGTCCTTTTCCGCATCCATCAATTAGCAAAGAGATTTTTTTTCTCATTTTTTTTGACGATTTCTCACGTTTTACATGGATCTACTTTCTTAGGAAAAAATCTGAGGTCTTTCAACACCTCAAAGATTTCAAAGCCCTGGTTGAGACACAATCCAAAAAGAAGATAAAAGTGCTTCGAACTGATAATGGGTGAGAGTATGTGAATCATGAGATCCATAATATTTTCCATGAGGTAGGGATTCAGTTGCAGCACACAGTTTCCTATACTCCACAACAAAACGAAGTTGTTGAGCGGAAAAACTGATCTCTAAAGGAGATGGCATATTGCATGTTGCATGAAAAGTCACTACCACATATACTATCGACCGAAGAACTTAATTGTGAAACATACATCCAAAACATATCTCCCCATAGATTTGTCAAGGATAAGACCCCCTATGAAGCTTGGAGTGGCCTCAAACCAGAAGTGACCCACTTTCACATTTTCAGTTCACGTGCATGGGCCCGGATTCCATCTGAAAAGAGGAAGGAACTTGATCCATAGAGAATTGAGTGAATATTTGTTGGATACCCTGATGGTGTGAAGGGATATCATCTTATTGATCTTTCCTCGGATGGGCTAATCATTGAGCATAGTGTCAAATTTGAGGAAAGTGTCTCGCATGCACCTCACTAGCCACATGCAGACACCTTCATTCTTCCACCTGTCTGAGATGATGAGCATGCACATGTTGACTCTTCTTCAGATGAGAGTTCCGGTTCATAGGACTCGGATGATTTAGATTCAGAGTCAGTATAGTCGGATGCATATTCAGAGCATCCAGATGCAGTTGTAGAGCTAGAACAGAGGCCCAAGTGGGCACAGACTACTCTTCAGGATGCAGGGGATCTCATTGGTTATCCAACCGATACTAGGAGGACTTGAGTTGATTTGGAGGAGTCTCATGTTTCAGTCACTTCCACTGAACCATTTCCCTCTAGGCATCTTTTCTTGGTTCATTCTTCAGATCCATAGTCTTATGGCGAAGCTGTTGGAAATCCCTTTTGGGAATCCACCATTTAGGAGGAGTACAACTCCCTCCTTGAGAACTAGACTTGGGATCTATTTCCCCTTCCTTATGCGAGGAAAATTGTTAGATGAAGATGGGTCTACAAGACCAAGAGAACACTAGATGGACATATCAATAGATATAAAGCTAGGTTTGTCACCAAAGGCTCTCAGCAGGTTCATGGTATTGACTATGATGAGACCTTTGACCCAGTAGCGAAGATGGATTCTATATGATTGACACTTTCCATTGTGGCAGCCAAAGGATGGTATTTCCATCAGATGGATGTGAAGAATCCATTTCTTCAGAGTGATCTCTCTGAGAAGATCTACATGGAGTAGCCCCAGGGATCTATGCATAACTCATCTTTGGTATGTCGACTGAAGAAGTCACTTTATGGCCTCAATAAGGCTCTGAGGGCATGACATGCCAAGATGGATTCCTACCTGTTGTCATAGAAATTTGTACATTGTAAATCATACCCAAATGTGTACATGCTCAAGATGGTTGATTAGCTTCTACTTTTAGTTCTGTATGTCGATGATTTTTTGATCATTGGGTGCTCGACTTCAAGGATTACTATAGTCAAGAGGATTCTACATGATATTTTTTTGATGACGGACATGGGACCGCTACACTTCTTCCTTGAACTTGAGATCAGTCATGATGCATCAGGAATCAAACTATCTCAGGCCAAGTATGCACGAGATCTCCTTCAGAGATTTCACATGACAGACTGCAAGTCTATTTCAACTCCTTTCATATAAAGAGTCAAACTTGAGGATGGTGGGGAGACTCCATCGGTTGACAGAATACAATACATACAGCTAGTGGGGATCTTTTTGTATCTTGCACACTCTAGACCAGACCTCTCATATGTAGTTGGTGCAGTTTCCAAGTTCATGTAGGAGTCGCATGATCTACATTGGAAGGATGTAAAGCATATCCTTCGATAGGTACATGGAACAGTCACCTTTGGGATTCATTATGCAGGAGAATCCACATTAGATCTCATCGAGTTTACTGATTCTGACTGGGATAGCGATAACACTGATCACAATTCCACATCTAGTTACTCACTCAGTCTTGGTTCTGGGCCTATCTGTTGGTCGAGCAAGAAGAAAGATTCCATTTCTCTATCTTCAGCCAAGGTAGAGTATAGAGGGTTAGTCAGCATAACCGTTCAAGCTATGTGGCTACAACATTTTCTCACTGAGTTGGGCATTCATTTTCATTGGTAGATCATCATCTAGTGTGAAAACCAAAGCACTCTGAACTTTTATAGAGATCCACTTCATAGGTAGTGGGCGAAGCACATCAAAATTCACATGCACTACATCTAGGACTTATTACATGAGGGGATCATCAACTTACAGTTATTTCCTTAAGTATAACATATGCCAGACATATTCACCAAGACCTTCACTGGGAATAAGTTCCATTCTCTGCGAAGTCGCCTTTGAGCGAAGGACACAATTACCTAGCAACTATAGTTCTTATT
>ML785193.1:537625-583432 GCA_009831015.1 Picea engelmannii | reverse complement strand
TTCAGTGTATCTTTTGTATTTGGGTACCTAACATGGAAACATTGTCGGGACCCATTCTTTATTTTCACCATAGTGATGTTTAGGGGGGTTGTTGGAGTTACTTCACACACACCTAGGATTTATTTTTCGTAATGTTTTTCCTTGTTTATTATTCATAATTAGTCATTATATAGTCTCCTATATTTTAGGGGAGAATATTCCACCTAGAGAATATTCTCTTTCAGTTGACACTTCAGTTTGACTAGTTGAGTTGAGTTTATATGCTACATTGGTTTTGTCACCATGCAACATTGGGATCATCATAATGATAATTTGACCTTTCCTTGGTATCATCACCAAATGGGCACATTAGCCTTAATTCTCTGAGTTAAATCCTCACTACTCTCTATTCAGTCAGTTAACTGAAGACTAGTTGACTAGTTAACTCAACTAGGTGGCAGTTCACTCCCTCAACTGCAAGAGAGACTAGACTAGGTGGTAGTTCACTCCCGTAACTATTGGTGTGTGTCCAAATCACTCTAGACCACCACTGTGTCACACTCGTTCTCCTCCAGTGTGCACTCATTGAGTTATAAAGAGTATATCATGTGTAAATTATTCATTATTCACAATGGTTAATGAGAATTATTTCATTATTTTATCTCCTTATTCTTCTTTCTCCAATTCTCTCTGCAAATGTGTGTATTATTTTTTATCTGGATCTATTCTGTGTAGGTTCAACACATTTACAACTACTCACTTTGGTAGAAATAATGAAGAGATATTAGGCACAACGCGCGGTACAACAACAGATTACAACCATTCAGGGCAGAGTAATGGAAGTCGCGAATAAGCTACAAACTGTGCAGGATGAATCCTGCAATGTGTTTGAAGAAATTGAGGGACAAGGATCACAACTGGAACAAGTGGTTGCGACAGCAGAACAACGCCTGGAAGGGAATATTACAGAGTAGATGATCCAAGAGCTCGTTGAGCATAAAGTCGATGCATCTCGAGTGAAGCTCGAGGCCTTTGAAGCACTGTTTTCCAAACCTGAGTGACTCGGGACGAGTCATAGGTGAGTGACGGGGGAATTTTGGCCCTCGACCAATTTTTGTGGAAATTATGGTCAGGTTTGACCACTTTTTGGACTTCAGCATAGTGATCGAGGAAGGTGCACCCAAGAGGAGTTGAGATCAAGGATATCACTTGTTTTGTGGGCTTTGTGGACACGGAAAGGGGTTCATTAGGCTTTTGTAATTAGTTATGGGATGTCGGTCCATGGGTTTACCCATAATTAGGCCTTATTGTAAAAGTATAAATAAGTAGGAATGTGTGATAGGAAGGAGGGGCTTAGAGAAGCAATGTAAGAGACTAAGAAAGTGAAGTCTAAGTGGCTAAGTGCAAGTAGTTTTAAGTTCTTTGTGAAAATATAATGTGTATGTAAGGCTCTGTTCTCGATAAAGGATTTGGATCTGTGCCTTGACCTTATTTTGGGAAGGAGGATCTGGTGCTCAGTGTGCAGATCTCCTGTCCTCTACAAATATTGTCTCTGTGGCTTGGTGCACAAAAGAATATGAATGTAAGATATTGAAGAATAATAGAGAATATGAAGCAATTGGTGGATGTATCCCCACATTGGGGTGAACCATGTATATCTTGTGTCTTTTGGTGGAATTGTGATGTCTCATTTATTCTATGAATGTGTTCAATGCTTTGATTATTATGTTTGTTAGATAGCTTTGTTGATGCTCAATGCTTCACTTAAAGATGAATGAATGTTAGATCTAACTCTGTATTGAGTGATAAGTGGGTGAAGTGTTTACTCTTTATTGTTACTGCGCTAATCCATATTAGGGTCTTTTCTACGATGTTAATAAAAGATAATGAACTAATTCATATCACCTTCTAAGTGTTGTTAGAATAACCTGTGAAGTGTTATAATCATAGATCTGTGTCTCAGCTTGGTTACAAACACTTGATTCCTATAACCCCCCCTTCTTCTACCTCAGCTGATACTTCACCTTCTTCGCAGGTGTTGTTGAAAGGGCCGATAGTTAGGGTTTTGTTGGTGCGTTGTTGAAGTGTTGAACCCTGGGTCTACCCCTATGCCAACAACACTTATCTTGGTAATAATATCACCAAATGTGGGTAGAACTTCCACAAACCTCCCATCCTTATACCACGTTGCTCATCCTCAGCAGTGGGTGATGCAGGAGCATCATAAGCATCCAAGAGAACATTAAGGCAGAAGACAACTGGAAAAGCGCAACACACATTTTACACATTTTGAAATGTTTTTGAAAAATTAAGAAGAATATATTAATGTAATAGCTAGAAGCGTACTTGCATTTATATCTGGCTGTTGTAAACAGATCGTGAGATATTTGCTCTCATCTGTCAATGTAAAAGGAATTTAAGCCCAGTTAATGAGAGTAGGTAGATTTGAATTATAGATTAGACAGTTTTAGAAGCATAGGAGGGAGAATGGATATAGACACCCTCTCCTTTGTATCATAGTAGTTGTTGTTGTATCATTAGCATAGAGAAGAAGAAGAGAGCTGTAGGAGTGAGTTGTAGAGAAGAACCCATGTACAGGAGTATTTGAGTTAATATATGAAGCTTTGACTCAAATTTCATGGTGTTATGATGTTTACTATTTACATATGCTAAATGGTATGCTTATAGTTGTTTTATTCTCTCTGTTCATGCATTTGTTTCAATGCTGTGGTGAATGTATGATTTCAAGTTGAATGTTTGAATTCTGAGAGAGGAAGAGAATGAGTTTCAATTGTTTCTCATCCTGAGAGAAGTTCCTGCAAGGAGTGCAGTGAAATGTCTGCAAGGTGTGCGTTGATGAAGGTCTGAGTTTTATCTCAGAAAGCTCAAGAGGGATACAATTGTTCTCATTCCAGCAGAAGTGCAGGTGAAGCACCGAAGCCGTGCAAGGTGTGTGCAGGCTAGTCGAAGCCTTAGAAGTTATTAACTAAGGTGAAGGTTTAAGGAATGTTGTTGCAAGAGTGTGCACAGAGTCGAGAGATCAAATACCTAGAAGTATTTGAAAGATTTCCATAAGGAGTGCATGCAGGAGTCCTTTCGAGGCTTGAGTTGCAAGAGAAATCTCAGGAGGGTCAGCGCCTTTGAAGTATTCAAAGGAATATAGGGAGTTGAATCATCATGCAAAAGTTAAGTCCCAGAGAAAGAATGTCGAGTCAATTTGGGCCAAAGATTCAGAGGAAGAAATCGAACGGTCAAAATTCTCAGTGGAGAATTCATGAATTTGCGGGGACTATAAGATCCAGTAAAGTTGTAGGGTGGTTAGGAGTTGGACGAACCCACCACTCTAGTGTCAAGAATCAATGAAGACCGTTGATCATGGTCATTTTGGGCCGTTGGATCATTCTTTCGAACTTGGAGTTCGTGAGTTCGGAGGGCAAAGAAAATCCTTTAGTTGTGCGAACTCCCGAGTAGCGAGAAGTAGGAATAACCATTGGATCAGAACCTCTTCGCTATATCGCGTATCGAGGTTTCGGAGGTTGGGAGGAATCAGTTTCGATTGTAGAAGTCATGAAGGGCGAGGGTCGAGGTCTCGAGCGAACACGTGGTGCATCCATTAAGTGGGGACCACGTGGTTGACAGGTGGACACTCGTTGCCTGGAAGGGGGTCAACACCCTGTTGACTTCTCATGCTTTGGGTTCTCATAAGAAAGGAGAACAAAGGCTCAACAAACTAATTTGCGAAGTTGTGAGCCGTGAGAAGTATGGAAGGAGTCAAATCTTCTCTGACTTTCACATCTCGAAGTCTCGTAAAAGAAGGGCCTGGAGGTTCAACCCTTCAACTTGCGAACTCGCAAGTTGTGAGTGAGGTTAGTACTTAGCTGTAGCTGGCAGTTACACATTGAGGGTGCTAACAAGGAGGAGTCATATCCCATTTCATGTCGAGTATCAACGTTTGGTGAAGAAAAGTCGAGGGTCTTCGACCTGCAAACACGCGAGTTGTGAAAGGCGTTTGCGCAAGGACCAGGTCGTGGTCATATTTAAGTTTAAGGCTCACACCTAGAGTTAAGGTGGACAGGGCAGGTTTTTCAGGAAGTACCCGTGGATACAGTCTTGTGTGTGTGAGAATTTCTCGTAGGGAAATTGAAGAGTCAATCCTACTCAGAGGAGAATTATAACGATCCTGTACAGATCTCAGCCCAAGGGTTGGCGATCGGCACCTTTTGTGGTATTAGACCTCAGAAAAATTTCTTTGCTTTCTGTAGTAGAGAAAAGAGGATGAATTTTACAGCCATGCTGCCAAGAATAAGAGAAAGACTGATGCTTGATCCAACAGTGGAGAGAGAAATGCACGAATTACGTGCCAGGCTTGATGCCATGGAGACAACACAAAGGCACATAGTTGACGTTGGATATATCAGTGAAGCTAAAAGTGAAAATGAAGATGGAAACGAAGGAGAAGAAGTTGCATTCGAAGATGCTACGGATGAACGCCTTTTCAGGGCTATTGCAAGGACAGGTGCTAGAGAAAAAATGGACATTCCAGTGTATGAGGGGAACTTGGATGTTGAAGAGCTTCCAGACTGGATTAGAGCTCTAGATAAATACTTTGACTATGAGGATGTCGAGGAAGACAAGAAGGTCAAACATGTTGTTACTAGACTTAAAGGGCATGCAACATTATATTGGGATGAACTGCAGGCTGACAGACGCTGTAAAGGCAAAAAAAAAATCAAGAGCTAGGATAGAATGGTTGGAAATATGAAAGACAAATTTATACCCAAGGATTATCAAATCACTCTGTTTCGGAGGATGCAAAATTTGAGACAAAAGATGATGTCAATGAAGGAATACACTGAAGAGTTCTACAAGATAAACATGAGGGTAGGTCATCGGGAAAATGATGATGAAAAAGTTGCCAGATACATGAATGGTATGGAATATGACATTCAATATGAGATGAGAATTATGACTATGCGAAATGTAGATGATTCTTATCATATGGATTTGAAAGCTGAAGAGAAGATGAGTCGAAAACAAGGTCAAAGAGGCCGAGGTAGAAGTCAAGCTAGAGGCAAAACAATTGTCCAAGACAAAACTCAGAAACCTATAGAAGAGGGAAAGAAGCCTCAAACTCAACATGAGAGAGGAGGAAGCTCATAGAGAGGGAAGTATCATGATAGAAATACTTTTCCTCGAGCTAGAGGAAGTGGAAGAGGCAGAGGTGGTGAAGTAAAATGCGTTGTCTGTGGAAAGATCGGACATAAATCCTATGAGTGTCCAGATAGGAAGAAATATGGTGGTGAAAATCACATTGCCGAAGCTCAAGGATGAAATGTTGAGGAAGAATACACTGAGGGAGGGAGATCCTTAATGATGAGGAAAGTTCTCTTGAAGCCAAAGAAGGAGGCATAGAACCTAGCCCAAAGAAACAATCTGTTTCATATTACTTGCAAAACTAAAGACAGAGTATGAAAGGTCATAGTGGACAGTGGTAGCACAGACAATCTCGTATCTACAGAGATGGTAGAAAAGATGGAGCTGGAGACTATTGTACATCCAAGCCCATACAGAGTTTTGTGGCCACAAAAAGGACATCAGTTAAATGTCACTAAACAATGTTTAGTTGAATTTAAAATAGGAGGATATAAGGATGAAATACTATGTGATGTCATTCCCATGGATGTTTGTCATCTATTTCTAGGTATACCATGGAAATATGAAAGGAATGTGATTCATGATGGGAGAAAGAACACGTACACCCTAGAGAAGAATGGGAGGACGCACATGTTGCTGCCGATTAAAAACCAAGAGGTGAAAACAGAGATGAGAAACACTGTACTTCTCATGAGTGGGAAGGAACTTCTTAAGGAGGTTAAGAATATGGAAGACACACAATTTATTGTGGTTAGGAAGCCCATAATTGTTTTTACCAGTACAAGGATAGATGATTTACCAGAAGAAATCCAGGAGTTGCTGGAAGAGTTTGTTGATATAGTAGTGGACGAACTACCTTGTTCGTTTCCACCTATCATAAGTATAAGCCATCATATCGACCTTATACCTGGAGCCAGTTTACCAAACAAAGCTTTGTATAGGTTGACACCACAGGAAAATGAAGAAGTTAAGAGACAGGTCTATGAATTAATGGACAAAGGATTGATTCGAGAGAGCTTGAGTCCATGTGTTGTTCCAACAGTGCTCAGCCAAAAGAAAGATGGAGGCTGGAGAATGTGTACAGACTCAAGGGCGATCAATAAGATTACCATCAGATATAGATTTCCATTACCAAGGATGGACGACTTGATGGATTGCTTGAGTGGAGAAATATTTTTTTCAAAGATTGATTTGAAAAGTGGATATCATCAGATTAGAATGAGAGAAGGTGATGAATGGAAGACAACATTCAAGATGAATGAGGGGCTGTATGAATGTATTGTCATGCCATTTGTCTTAACAAATGCACCCATTACTTTCATTTGGCATATCGGGGTTTCAGAAGTTGGAAGGAATCAGTTTCGACTGCAAAAGTCATGAAGGGCGAGGGATGAGGTCTCGGGTGAACACGTGGCACGTCCATCAAGTCGGGATCGCATGGTTGATAGGTGGACACTCGTTGCCTGGGAGGGGGTCAACACCCTGTTGACTTCTCATGCTTCGGGGTCTCATAATAAAGGAGCACAAAGGCTCAACAAACCAAATCGCGAAGTTGTGAGCCACAAGAAGTATTGAAGGAGTCAAATCTTCTCTGAATTTCGCATCATGGAGTCTCATAAAAAAAGGGCCTAGAGATTCAACCCTTCAACTCGCAAACTCGTGATTTGCAAGTGAGGTTAGTACTTAGCTCTAGCCAACAATTATGCATGGAGGGCGCTAACAAGGAGGATACGTATCCCATTGCATTTCGGGTATCGATGTTTGGTGAAGAAAAGTCAAGGGTCTTCGACCTACAAACATGTGAATTGCAAAAGGCATTTGCGCAAGGGATAGGTCGTGGTCATATGGAAGTGTAAGGATCACACCTGGAGTTAAGGTGGACAAGGCAGGTTTTTCAGGAAGGACCTGTGGATACACTCTTGTGTGTGTGAGAATTTACCGTAGGGAAATTGAAGAGTCAATCTGACTCAGAGGAGAATTAGAACGATCCTTTATGGATCTCAGGCCGAGGGTTGGGGGTTGACACCAGTAGGTCACCCCCAAGTTGGGACTAAACTCCACCCATGTAAAGGGATTCCTATCCATATTGATGTATCTCATACAACAGGAAAGAATTCATCACAGGTGCTAATTCAAACTAACAACCTATAGTCCCTCATTCCCCACATGACTTTCCCACACTAGGAAGTGTGCCCCTTCTCTGCTCAACAGTCCCTCGGCTACCCCACTTCCCTTCTAGGGCTTCAACAATAGGCTGGACATGAAGTCTCAGAGCCCTGTAGCTGCAGTTTGACACCTTTGGGAAATTCATTCCCAACAATTGTCTCACCTAGAAAGAAATTTCTCATGGGCCTAATGAATCGACTCTTCATTATCCCAGGGTCTTGACAACCCGCCTCTTCAGGCCATCTCCCAAGCTAAATAGGTATAGAGACAAGTATGATATTGGTTTGGGTATAATACAGGTACAGTGATAGTAACATAAAGGTAAAGAGGGTAGCTCAATGAGTGAGTGAATGAATTAATGATGATGGAATAAATGAATGAGTGAACCCCTTAAATGACCTAAGTCCAAACTATATGTATGCATGTCCCCAACTTGAAACTTGTCATATTGGGAGATACTTTTTCCCACTTCTCCCCATCATTAGAATTTAGGATAAAATAATTATCCATACTTTATACTTTAAGGATTATTAATATAATATTCATTTTTGGCTTAATCTCCCTAGCTTATCCATTTTCCATAACTTTTAGCCCCTCCTTTCCCTAACTAGTGGAGTTTAGTCCCCCATACTCTTTTATTGTGGTTGGTCTACACGCATCGATGTATTTTATATTAATAATATGCATAATTACATAAATAGGCTCATTGGCCTTTATCATATAGGATCTCCGACCTAATTCAACACATAAGACTCCTAGATTATAATAACTAGCTCACTAGCCTATAAAACACAACACATACACAAAAGGCTCTCTGGACTCAAAATCGTGCACACTTAATTTTGTTGTGCACGGTATCCTAGAATGTGCACACTTCATCATTTTAGTTTGCAATACATTTGTGCACTATACCATGTAAGGTGCATGCACAATGAACCACCAACTTAATTACATTTGCATTTACATTTACAATTTGGGGTTAAGACTAGGGGTATTACAATCCCCTCCCCTTATTTATGCACTTTCCTTAGTGCATTATATACCATGTACCATTCAAATTCTTTTAAAATCTCAAAGACTTAGCTATTGGAATCTTATTATCGATCTGGTGCTATATTTTCCAGCTCCAATTCTGGTATTCATACTACAACTGGAAGTCAATTTCTCTATTCCATAGAGCTACTTCCCAGAATAATTCATCTCACTATTCCATTTGACACCCTCCTTATGGAATTTTCCATGCCATAATCATCCTTGGGTTACCTCCTCCTTGTTTCACTCACCTTTCCAAGCTCAAGCATCCCTTCACTGCTACGTATTCCTTCATTGATCCATCTTGCGAAGTCTTTCACACATAAGGAGAGCGCTAAGCCATTACCAGAACCCCACCAAGGTTCTACAATTATAGGGATTTAGTGTCCTCAACAATAGTTGTTCTTTCCCAACATTCCAACTTTAATCAATATTATCTCATATTCATCACACACATGAAGTTATCATGAGAGAACATTATAAAACTTCCATTTTAGAAATCAAATTAATTTCATAAGGAATTCAACTTTTCCCAAACTATGAAATTCTATTTCATATTTTTTCATCATTGTTGCAATAATAGAATGCAATATTCCTTCTATATTTCAGCAAGAACCATGTTGAATACCATTTTTCCTGCAAAGATTTTGTCTTGCATACAACCAACAAGTTGTTAGTATTTAATGTACAACATATTTTAATTGCAATATGTACAAAAACCTTATGGAGTGATCTTAGAATTTCCTACACCTATAAATCCAATCGCAATTACTAAAAAAATTATTCGATAGAATGACTCATCATTCTATGCATATGCATGCACATAATTAATAATAGTAAGTTCATTATTTCCATTTTCTGAACACAAAATTTTATTTAGTCACTATTCCTGTGACTACCTGACTTGGAACTTTCCTGTTGCAGTGCCTAACAGTTCCTGAAATGTTCTCAACTCCACAAGTTAGAAACATTTCAGCCATTAGTATAATTATTTCCATTCAAAACATATATACATGCACTCACAAAATCCATTCATAAAATGCATTTAAGTACACAATCCTATCATGTATGAGTGCAACTCTGCCACTTACTAGACATGAGTGTAACTCTCAATTCCTCTTTATTAAATGCACCTTTGTATTGATTTTTAGAATGATCTTTATCTAATTCATGTATCTCACCATTCATAAATTATAAATCAGGACAATGTCTTGACACATTCTCCACACACTTCCCATTCTTTTCTCAATTACTTGGATGTCTTCCTTTTCAACCAGAAAACTACACCAAGAATACAATTTTGTGGTGCTTATTAGTGTTAGAAAAAATGTTTCAGTCCAAGTTTTATTTAAAGGTAGGAAGCTCATTGGGTATTTGTGTGGTACATAACCTTTCTATATCCACACCTTGCCATATCCAACTATTTCTCGGTCTCATACATGACTAGCTTTCCTAGCATCATTTCTATAACAAGTTCTTATATTTTATTTCTTTGGTTATCACCTCATATCAAAATTAACATGACATGATGCTACATCAGTGTGTTCATTCAAAAGAGAAAAATATTTGATAACTATAACAAGAATCTAGCATTTACCACACCTAGTGATAACTTATTCTTGTTAATGCACTTAAACAATACCATATTGCGTATTATAAAAATTCAATTTGGGGAAATTCTTACCTGAATTTCCCTTTGGCAATTGTGCAACACAATTTCAAAAGAGAAATACTTACCTGCATAGCTTCTATTAAACGAATTTGATGTTGTATGATTAGTTGATGACAATAAAATCTCTCACTCCTCTTTATCAATCGTATAATCAACATTCCAACTTTCCGTTGCTTCCTTCCATATGCAACAACATTATCAACAACACTTGCAAACATGCAAGAATTCTCACTTTATGGTTGTCCCAACATGCCATAACATACTTGCTGCTATAGTAATTGAGACAACTTCTTTCTCCTTGTATCACTTTTCTCTATTTCTCCCATAAGTCTTCAGTTCTTCTAGATTCTTGAATCTTCATGTGCTCTTCATTGTAACCATTGTGCATGATTATTTATGACATGAGCACTTTCTATCCAAATCACTCATGGATTCCTTTTCTTTTCCATACAAATACTAAACTGATATTGACCTTCAACTTTTAATTATTCTTGAGTCCATCTATCCCAACTCATACTTGGATGAATTATAATTCCTATCATGTTGTCATGTACACTTTGGATCTTCAACATCCATTTACTTTTTAGACTGAACTACTTCATCTCTTTCTTGACTGAATACTTTAGTATTTGATTTTTCTTGCACTCTTCTCTTCTCCTTTCCAACTATCCTCAAACTTGGCTTGCATAGACAATCTATAGCATACTGTAAGGATGCACATATGCCTCCTTCTCTAGCCGCATATAATTAATTAAAAGTACTTAATACTTCTTTTAATTTCCATCCTAATTTCAAGTGATACTTCCAACCCCTATAAACATCACTCATGGATCTATGCCACTTGAGATGGATTCTTCTCAGATGCAATCTCTTTTGCATTCAAAACCATGCATAGAACCATTTGGTTCTCCATGGTTCCTTACTGACTCTCTACAGAGATTCATTTCACTTTTAAGTCTTTCTTGGCCTTAATATCTCCATGCTATTGTGGAAATATCTTCAATACCTTTGGAATGTATTAATAATCCTCTACTATTCTTTATTTCCCTCCTGGAGTGTTGTCTTGCATTCTCATTAGCTTGATATCTACTTCATGATTTCTTATTCCATTATCTTAGGATGTTCATGGAATTGCAACTACATATTACGTTGATATCAATTTTCAAAATTCCACTATTATTTGGATTCCTCTGATCCAACTCCTACATGACCCAATTATATTTCCAGTCATGTTTTCTAAGTAACCTTGAATAGTTAACACCATATTCCCTCTTGAGGTACTTGATTTATCCCTTCCTTATCTCATCATATCAACACTCAGATTTTCTTGATGACTATTACTTTGTCATGTCTTTACCAATCTTATTTCAACCTGACTTGCATAATCGCCTTCCATCATGCCATATTGATGCACCTATGCCTCAAACGACACTACTTACTTATGTGCACCTTCATTTATTTACCCTTTAAGTGATGCCCTCCATACCATGCTTCTACTACGCACTCTGATAACCATAAGGGAAGCATTACTCTATAATTGAATAGCTAACCCATGGATATGATGCACTCTTTATCCATATATGTATTAATACTCTTTCTTTATTTGATTACTATCATTCTAATAGTCAATTCCTTTTATAATAGATCTGACTCCAATGTATTGCTTAATCTGTATATTGGTTTTTTGGGAGTGAATGTACTTTCACTAATTCATTCACCACTTGATCTACTCCTTTGCCTATATTCCATCGAGTACTTGACTAACATGAGTGGACTTCCTATAGTGGCTTCCCAAGACTTTAAGGCTGCACCTAGATTCACACCTTAATATTTTGTAGTCTTGGATTTTGACAATCTTATGAAATATTTTGTCATAGCACTCTTTTATTAATTACCTATGCTTATATTTAACTGAATTTAAACCTTCTCACCTCTTATGAACTAAAATTTTTTAACTCTGCAAAAATGTGCAACCAACAAAATTTGTTAGGTTAAATAATTTAAAAATTTTATGAAATTATGTATAATTATGTTCCAATAATGCATCATAATTCCTTCTTCTGATTTCTTATGAAAATTGACTGCCCAAATCAATTTTTTGGGTGGATACTTAGAATCCCCTATCCAATACCTTTATAATGACTTCTCCCTTGCTCAATTCATAGTCTTGAGAAGAAAGTTATGGCCATTTAAAAATTGTCCATTATTTTCTCTGACCACTCTTCAACTTGGTGCAAATCTGCGGTGTAATTATCTATTTTTGTACCTACTCCATTGGAGTTTTGGTAAGAACTCAATAGTTTTTCTTCATATACATATTTTGGATAGTCTGTCCAAATTTAACCTCTTTCTGGGTCTTGGGTTGCTAGTTACAACATGTTGAAGTTTTAGGTCAATTAGTGTTTTTGGTCTAGAACGCTACATGTACCTTCTGTGCCATATTAAAACTTTTAACATGCCCAAAATTTTAATTTAGATGTAGGAATATTTTCTATGGTTCAATATCTTTCCATAGACTGCACCTGTGCCTTAATCTAATTCTGGAGAAAAACTTTATGGCCCTTCGAAGTTAATTGGGTCTTAAAATTTACCCTCCATTGTTTGTCCTGTAACTTCCTCATAAAATCTTCGTTTGATGAACGATTTACACGATTAGAAATCTCTCTCTGGGCTCTTTTATTTGAGATGCAGAGACAAAGTGTGCCTTGCTACCCTCTATGCTCGGGGTTTTTGAGTAGCTAAAAACATTGTTTAGGGCCTCAAAAATGTGCTACAAAAAGATGACCTTCAAATAGTATAAAATGTCATAGAAATTCACTAGTTTTTTGTTGTTGTAGACCATCCAAATGAATTTGCATGCACATATTTGAACTTGTACACCCATATTTATCATGAAAAACAACACCATAAGGTAGTGCATGCTCCATGCTCCTATAACCAATGTGGATCACTTCTTTGTCACGTCAATAACTGGTGCACACTAATTTTGTGTAGTGTGCCAATATCCATTGCACACAATTTTCGTTCATGCACTAATACCTATTGCACGCAATTTTGGTGTTACCCACTAATATTCTACATGCATTTCACTCTACATGTTGCACTATGACCGCCCCCACCATGCACCAACACTCCACGTCCACCATTAATTAAACTGTCGCGTGACAACATATACACACATTGTGCGCGCACCAACAAAATTCCTCTGCGCTCTATCAAAATTGTGCACACGATGCACGCCATTATTATGCATTTTCCCACCATGCTTGCTAGTATTATGCATGTGCCACTCAATCCTCACCGCGCAATGCTAAATTTAGTGTGCACATCCACACACCAATATTTTTCGCGCATTACCACTCTGCACCGCGCAATGCCAAATTTAAGTGCACACACCTACGTGCCAATATTTTCCACGCATTACCACTCAACATCACGCAGTGCAAAACTTAAGTGCACACACCCATGCACCAATATTTTCCGCACATTTCCACTCTACACTGTGCAGCTCAAAATTTAAGTGCACACACCCATGCGCCAATATTTTCCACGCATTTCCATTCTACACTACACAACGCCAAATTTAAGTGCGCACACCCGCGCGTCAATATTTTTCATTTATTGCCACTCTGCACTACACAATGCGAAATTTAAGTGTGCACACTTGTTCACCAATATTTTCCACGCATTACTAATTTGCACCGCACAACACCAAATTTTAACGCACATAGCCACACACCCTTATTTTCCACACATCACAAGATTTTCACTATGCATCATGCATTTTTAGTGCGCACACTTGCACACATCCTTTTTTATGCGCATCAGTTCCTTGTGAATTACGCCGCAGAAGTTGGGGCTTTTGCCAACAAATTTCCGTATTTTTACCATAGACATTCTGGAACTAAGAAATTTGTTCAATTTCACCCTAATAACACCAATTCAACCTCTAAAACAACAAATCGTTGTTGGTTGACATTTCTGGAATGAAGTTTTCCCAAACTCAATTCACAAATTGAGAATTTTAAATCAACTAATATCGCTCCATGTGTCATGGCTTCCCTGTAGCTTCAAATTTGACCAATTCTAGGTTTGAATTTGCTAGAACAGATATTAAATTAGGAATATCTCACCACTTGGTGAAATTTCTCAATTTTCCCATGAATTTAACAACAAAATTTGGGGCTTTTTCCTAATTCCATGCAATTGCTTCTAATTTTTATCATGGACTCTCTAGAACTTGAAATTTGTCCACTTCCTCAGACCATCCAGGTTTAGTATTGAAAATTAGGGCTCTGATACCATATTGTAACATACCTGGCCACCCAGGCGGGGTCATGCCACCGAAAAGATTTCATTTTCTGATACCATATTGTAACATACCCAACATCCAACTAAGCTATGACACATAAATTTTTTGAACTGCATGCGATTAAAACATATACAAACAAAAACTCTTACGAAATTATATATATATAACTCAAAACATACAAATATATTATGTAAATGCACAGATTCATACAGAAATAACAATAAAGATATATATGCAACATATACATGCAATACCCATAAATAAAAAGATAGGTATAAACCACACATAGAAAAAATCCATAAAAATAAACACATAAATAGTAATGCAGTATGTAATTCAACACACAATTGACACTGTAATTCAACACACAACTGACACTTATCTTGGTAAGAATATCACCAACTGCGTGTAGACCTTCCATGAACCTTTCAGCCTTAGACCACACTGCTCACCACTCTCAGCAGTGGGTCACCCCCGAGCTGAGACTAAACTCCACATGCATAAATGGATTCATATCTAGGTTGATGTATCTCAGACAACATGAAAGACTCCATCACAGGTGCTAACTCAAACTAACAGCCGATAGTCTATCATTCCCCACATGCCTATCCCACCCTAGGAAGTTTTCTTCGTCTCTGCTCCGCAGTCCCTCGACTGCCCCTCTTCCCTTCCAGGGCTTCAAAAACAGGCTGAGAAGGAAGTCTCAGAGCCCTGTAGCTGCATTTTGGCACCTTCAGGAAATCCATTCCCAACAATTCTCTCACATAGAGAGAAATTTCTCACGGGCTGGACAACCCACCTCTTCAGTATCCCATGGACTTGAAAACCCATCTCTTCACTCAAGCTCCCAAGCTAACCAGGTATAGACATGGGTACGATACTGGTTTGGGTACAGTACAAGTACAATGATAGTAACCAAAAGGTACAGAGGGAAGCTCAATGAGTGAGTGGATGAATGAATGATGATGGAATGAATGAACCCATCAAATTAACTAAGTCCAAACTATATGTATGCATGTCCCCAACTTGACACTTGTCATGTTGGGAGCTACTTTGGCCCACTTGTCCCCATCCTTAGAAATTAGGATAAAAAAATTATCCATACTTTATACTTTAAGGAATATTAATATAATATTCTTTTTTGGCTTAAGCTCCCTAGCTTAGCCCTTTTCCTTAAATTTTAGCCCCCTGCTTTCCCTAACTAGTGGATTTTAGTCCCCACTGTTTTATTGTAGTCGGTCTACACACAACGATGTATTTTATATTAATGGGATGGATAATTACATAAATAGGATCACTGGCCTTTAGAATCTAGGATCTCTAGCCTAATTCAACACATAAGCCTCCTAGCTTATAATGACTAGCTCACCATCCCATAAAACACAACATATACACAAAAGGCTCTCTAGTCTCAAAATTGTCTGCACTTAAGTTTGTTGCGTGCAATATCCTAGAATGTGCACACTTCATCATTTTACTGCACAATACATTTGTGCACTATACCATGGAGGGTGCATGCATAATGATATAAAAAATCTCATCAACTTAATAACATTGACATTTACATTTACAATTTGGGGTTTATGATGCAAGAGCATCGCAAGGGCGTGCAAGCATAGCCAACAACAAGACAGTGCGGAGATAAGAGACAGCTGGAAAAGCACCGAGCATATTTTTTGAAAATGTTTTGAAATATTAATGAATTCATTAAGTGGAGGCATGCTTCTATTATTGTAAAAGGACCTTGAGCGATCCGCTCTCATCCATAGTAGATAGGAGCCTTTATGTGTAATGAATGTAGGTAGATAGAATTTAATTCTAGATTAGATAGTTTTAGAGCGCAAGAGGGAAATGGGATATAGACACCCTCATTGTATAGTTATAACATGATTGTCAAGATAAAGCAGAGAAGAGAAGAAGCAGAGAGTTATGTAGAAGAATTCCATGTACATAAGTTCTGGATTAATACAAAAAGCCTTGATTCAGACTCATGGTTCTCATATATTCTCTGTGTATGCATTGTTGAAAGTTATGCTCATGAATGTTTTACTCCTTCTGTCATGCATTTGCTGTTTATGCCATGTGTGTATGATTTCTTGTTAAATGTTTGAAATCTGAGAGGGAGAGTAAGGAATCCGTTTCAATTGTTTCTCTACCTGAGTGAGTAAAATTCCTACAAGGAGTGTAGTGAAGTTTGTCCGCAAGGAGTGTGTTGACAAAAGCCAAAGTTCATCTCTGAAATCTCAGGAGGGATAACAATTGTTCTCATTCTTGCAGAAGCGCAAGTTGAGCATAGGAGCCATGAAAGGTGTGTGCAGGCTGAGTAAAGTCTCGGAGTTTGTGAACCTGAGAAATTGTTGAAGGACTATTGTTACAGCGAATGTGCAGAGTTGAAGGACTTCAATTCTTTGAAGTAATTGAAGGATTCACCACAAGGAGTGTGTGCGAGAGTCTTCTTTAAGACTCGGAGTTGGAGAAAGATCAGGAGGGATAGGGTCTTCACAGTTGTTGAAGAAAAGCACAAAAGGTTGGTACCTTGAGGTGTTGAAAGGAGGCATAGCAAGTTTGCGTTGCAGGCGGGTAAGTTCCGTGGAGAAATACTTGGTTAAATTCGCAGGAATTGTCCAGGAAGAAACGGACGGTCAGAATTCTTTGAGAAGAATTCGTGAAGTCACAAGAGATTTCAGATATTACAGAGAAGTAGGTACATTATGACGAGCTTTCCTCAAGTGTAAGCTTAGAATAAATTAGGCCCGTAGGATCCAAGTCAGCCAGGGCCATTGGATCTCTCACAAAATCTCATTTCGGGGTTTCGTGAGTTGAAGGGTTGAAGGTTTTGCATCAAGGTTCGTGAAGTCACAAAAGGTGAGTAGCGAGTGGTGAGTGGATCGGAGCCGTCCATCTGGGGAGGAAAAGTGGTAGAGATCTATAGATCTCGTGAAATTGGAGGTTCACGAGGTGAGAGACCAAAGGTTGGGTACTCTAGGTTGCGAAAGGCGAAGTCCCGAAAGGGAGAGAAGTTCCGTTGTGGGACCGCATGAACGACATGTCAAAATTCGACAGTTTGGTGCATTAGGCACATCAGAGGTTTAGGTCTCGGCAGTTGAAGAGTTGAGATATTAGAAGGAGAATTCGTGAGTTCGTGAGCTACGATAAGGAGTATTGAGGAGTTTGGGATCTCGACACTTCTGATGTCGTGATACAAAGGAGACAACACTTCGAGGAGCGAAGTGGCAAAGTGTGAAGTGGAGAGGAAGGAACACGTGGCAGAATCGCAAGGTGGGCCCGTGGAATAGATAGGTGGACACACATTGTTCATTGAACAGAGTCAACACCCCATTGACTTTTAGTGTCTCGGGGGTTCGTAAGATAAGGGGATGGAATTTCAACCTTTCGACCTGCAAAGTGGTGAAAGGAGAGAAGCACTAGTGGGAAGCCTAGTCGGTGGTCACGCGTGGAGGGCACTAACAACATGGAGCTATACCCGTATTGGAATTTCGGTTATCGTGAGTTTGGGAAGGAAGAGTCAAGAGTCTCGACTCATGAACTCGTGAGTGGCGAGTTGTGACAAGCGCCTTTCAATTTAGGCCTTATTCATAGCCGGTGGTCACGCGGAGAAGGGGGAGCTTGCACCTAGTACCGTTCGTTATAGGGAAGCTTCTGAAAGGACCTGTGGATCAAAATAAAGGAGATTCAAGAAGGGAATTGAAAGAGCTGATCTGGATCAAAGGGAAACGAAGAACAATCCTATAAGTGGATCCTCGACCTGAGGGATGAGTGGGTCTGCACCATCTGGTATCAAAGCCTGATTCTTGTTTGTATATTTCAGGTAGGAAAAGCGAGAAGGAATTTCAGCCATGCTGCCGAGGAGAAGAGATAGGAAAACACCAGATACACTAGAGGATAGGAAAATGCCAGAAGGAAGGGGCAGGCAGGTGCAGAATCCAGAAGTGGAAAGAGATCTGCATGACATTCGCGCCAGACTCATTGATGTGGAAATAAAAAAAATGTGCACAGCTGATATTGGAGATGTCAGTGAGTCTGAAAGTGAAGATGACGCTGGACATGAAGAAGAAGAAATTGCAGTAGAAGATGTAGCGAATGAACACTTGATTAGAGCTGTTGCAAGAATGAGTGCAAGAGCCAAAATGGACATTCTAGTTTATGAGGGAAAATTGGATGTTGAAGATCTTCTAGAATCGATTAGAACTCTGGACACATATTTTGACTATGAAGATGTCGAAAAATACAAGAAGGTCAAACATGCTTTCACAAGACTTAAAGGACATGCAGCATTGTGGTGGGATGAACTGCAAGCTGACAGACGCTGCCAAGGTAAGCAGAAAATCAAGAGTTGGGATAGGATGATTGCAAATATGAAAGAGAAATTCATTCCCAGAGATTATCAAATTTCTCTGTTTCGAAGGATGCAGAACTTGAGACAGAAGCTGATGACAGTGAAGGAGTACACTGAAGAGTTCTATAGGCTGAACATCAGAGCATGTCATCATGAAAGTAATGATGAAAAGGTTTCCAGGTATATGACTGGCTTGAGATACGAAATTCAGGATGAGATGAGCATGATGACCATCCGAATGGTGGAAGATGCTTATCAAATGGATCTAAAGGAGGAAGATAAGTTGAGCTGAAAACAAGGCCAAAGAGGCCGAGGCAGAAGTCAAGCCAGAGGAAAATCAGTCATCCAAGATAGAAATCAAAAGCTTAAGGAAGAATGGAAGAAACCTCATATTGAGAGAAGTGGAAGCTCACAGAAAGGGAAATATGCTGGATAGAGAAGGTAGTATGTTGATCAGAGAGGAGAGTATGCTGATAACAACATTTTTCCTTGTACTAGAGGTAGAGGAAGAGGAAGAGGTGGAGTGATAAAATGCTTCACATGCAGAAAGGTCAGACACAAGTCTTATGAATGTCCAGAAAATAAGAAAGAGGAAGGAGAGACTCACATTGCCGAAGCACAAAGGAGAAATGTTGAGGCAGAGGATGTTGAAGGTGAAAGATCGCTGATGATGTGAAAAGCTCTTTTGACACTAGAGAAGGAGGTGGAGAGTTCAGTCCAAAGAAACATACTTTTTTAGACTGCGTGCAAAACCAAAGACTGGAAATGTAAAGTTATTGTAGACAGTGGTAGCACGGATAATCTCGTTTCAACAGAGATGGTAGAAAAACTAGAGCTCGAGACGATTGATCATCCAAGCCCATACAGAGTTTCATGGTTGAAAAAATGACATCAAGTAGATGCCACTAAGCAATGTTTAGTTGAGTTTAAAATAGGAGGGTATAAAGATGAAATACTCTGTGATGTTATTCCTATGGATGTTTGTCATCTATTACTGGGTAGACCGTGGCAATATGATAGGAATGTGATTCATAATGGGAGAATGAACACATACATCGTAGAGAAGAATGGGAGAACTCACATGTTGCTTTCGATCTTAGATAAAGAAATAAAACTGGAGGTGAGCAACACTATAATTCTCATGAGTGGGAAGGAACTTCTTACAGAGGTTAAGAAGAAGGAGGAACCACAATTCATTGTGGTCAGGAAGCCAAAGATTGTTTTAACCAGCACAAGGGTAGATGATTTACCAGAAGAGGTTCAAGAACTGCTGGAAGAGTTCGTTGACATAGTAGTGGATGAACTACCTCATTCGTTTCCACCGATTAGAAGTATAAGTCATCGAATTGATCTCATACCTGGAGCTAGTTTTCCAAACAAAGCAGCGTACAGATTGACGCTGCAGGAGAATGAAGAGTTCAAAAGACAAGTCCAAGATTTGTTGGACAAAGGTTTGGCCAGAGAAAGATTGAGTCTGTGTGTTGTTCCGATAATAGTTAGTCTAAAGAAAGACGGAGGCTGGAGGATGTGTACTGACTCGAAAGAAATAAACAAGATAACCATCAGGTACAGATTTCCATTGCCAAGGATGGATGATCTGATGGATTGTTTGAGTGGGGCCAATTTTTTTTCAAAGATTGATTTGAAAAGTGGTTATCACCAAATCCGCATGAGGGAAGGTGACAAATGGAAGAAATCATTCAAAACCAATGAAGGGTTATACGAATGGCTTGTCATGCCATTTGGTTTAACAAATGCACTGAGTACTACCATGAGATTGATGAATGAAGTCCTGAAGGATTTCATCGGAAAATTTGTCATTGTGTATCTTGATGACATACTGATTTTCAGTAAAACAAATGCAGACCATCTGAAACATTTGGCTACAGTGATGAAGAGGTTACAACAAGAGAATCTTCTGATAAACATGAAGAAATCCTCATTCATGAAGATAGAGCTCATTTATTTGGGGTTTGTTATTTCTGCAGATAAGTTGAGGATAGATCCAGATAAGGTGGAGGTAATCAAGAATTGGCCATCACCAAAGAATATCTTTGAAGTTCAAAGTTTTCATGGATTGTCTAGTTTCTACCAAAAATTCATTAGGAATTTCAGTGGAATTAGTGCACCGATGATGGACACAGTGAAGAAGAGACACAAATATTTTCACTGGACAGAAGAAGCTGAGAAAAGTTTCAATCTGCTGAAAAGGAAAATCACGGAACAACCAATTCTGGTGTTGCCTGATTTCCAAAAGACATTTCAAGTAAAATGTGCTGCAAGTGGATTTGCAATAGGGGCAGTCTTGAGTCAAGAAGATAGGCTGATAGCATATTTCAGTGAGAAGGTGAATGAAGCCAAGATAAAATACTCCACGTATGATAAGGAATTCTATGCTATTATTTAGGCATTGAAAAAATGGAGACATTACTTAATTCTTAAGGAGTTTGTCTTGTATAGTGATAATCATGCATTGCAATTTGTGACTCAACAGGAGAAGTTGAATCAAACACGTGTTAAATGGGTTGAATATATGCAAAAATTTACTTTTGTAATCAAGCATATTTCTAGAACTACTAACAAAGTTGTTGATGCTTTGAGCAGGAAATGTTTCCTATTGCAGGAGTTCAGAGTCAAAACATTGGGTTTTGATGATCTCAGGGACATGTACAGAGATAATCCATATTTTAAAGAGGCGTCTGAAGCAACTGAGAATCCAATTCTCAGGGATAGAAGCCAATGGGCAGAATACATGATCTGGGAAGGATTATTGTTTAAAGGTAATCAACTTTGTATTCCAAAATGCTCCATGAGGGAGAATTTGCTGAAGGAGAAACATAGTGGAGGATTGGTCGGAAATTTTGATCATGAAAAGATGTTCGCAAAGTTGAATGAGTCATATTTTTGGCCAGGAATGCGAGTAGACATCAAAAGATTCATTGACAGATGTAGAATTTGTTAGCATTCAGAAGGAAAGAGACATAATGCATGCTTATTTCAGTCGTTACCCATACCTAACAGGCCATGGGATGCAGTCAGCATGGACTTCATATTGGGGTTGCCAAGAACACAAAGAGGGTTTGACTCAATCTTTGTGGTAGTGGATAGATTTTCCAAAATGGCACATTTCATTCCATGTCAGAAAACTAGTGATGCAACTCACATTGCGAACCTGTTTTTCAGAGAAGTCATTTGACTTCACAGCTTACCAAGGAGGATAGTTTCAGATCGGGACACTCAGTTCGTGGGATACTTCTGGAGAACCTTATGGAAAAAGATGGGAACAAACTTATCGTTCAGTTAATCTTATCATCCTCAAATGGATGGGCAAACAAAATTCATGAACATGAGTTTGGGAGACTTGTTGAGGAGCTTGGTGACAGAACACCACAGTTAGTGGGACAACATATTACCACAGGAGGAGTTTGCTTATAACAACTCACTTAATAGGAGCACAAGACATAGTCCATTTCAAATTGTTTATGGCATGCATCCAAGAGGAATTTCTGAGAAGAGGGATTCAGAACAGATTGTGACTAGGAGCGCTAGTGCAGAATATTTTGCAGAGGCGATGAAGGAACTTTACAACCAGGTGAAGGAACGATTGCAGAGTTTGAGCCAAGAATATAAGTGGAGAGAAGATCAACACAGGAGACACCTTCAGTTTGAAGTTGGTGATTTAATCCTTACACATTTGAGAAAGGAAAGGTTCCTGAGTGGAACATATAATAAACTGAAGATGAAGAAAATCGGACCATGTAAGGTCTTGAAGAAATTTGGGGCAAATGCATATGAGATTGAATTACCCGATGGGATCAGAATTTCTCTGATATTCAATGTCTCATATTTGTACCCTTATAAAGATGAGGAAGCAAATGAAGGTAGTGAATAGCCAGAGATTCACTGGACAAAACAAATGCCAGTTGCAGAAAAGTCGCAGATGGAGCACATACTAGACAAAAGACTTGGTAAGAGGACCAGGCGAAAGCAATACTTTGAATACTTGGTCAACTGGAAGGGACATCTAGTTGAAGATGCCAGCTGGGAGAATGAAGCAGAAATCCAAAAGCATGGACAGACCGTGCACGAGCTCATGGACAGGAGCCCATGAAAATTTTTAAGCGAGGGAGTATGATGCAGGAGCATCACAAGGGCGTGCAAGCATAGCCAGCAGTGACACAACACGGAGATAAGAGACAACTAGAAAAGCACCGAGCACATTTTTTGAATTTTTTTTGAAATATTAATAAATTCATTAAGTAGAGGCATGCTTGTATTATTTTAAAAGGACCTTGAATGATCCACTCTCATCCATAGTAGATAGGATCCTTTATGTGTAATGAATGTAGGTAGATAGAATTTAAATCTAGATTAGATAGTTTTAGAGCGCAAGAGGGAAACGGGATATAAACACCCTCATTGTATAGTTATAACATGATTGTCATGATAGAGAAGAGAAGAGAAGAAGTAGAGATTTTTGTAGAAGAATTCCAAGTACAAAAGTTCCGGATTAATACAAAAAGCCTTGATTCAGACTCATGGTTCTTATATATTCTTTGTGTATGCATTCTTGAATGTTATGCTCATGAATGTTTTACTCCTTTTGTAATGCACCTGCTATTTATGCCATGTGTGTATGATTTCTTGTTAAATGTTTGAAATCTGGGAGGGAGAGTAAGGAATGAGTTTCAATTGTTTCTCCGCCTGAGTGAGTAAAATTCCTACAAGGAGTGCAGTGAAGTTTGTCCGCAAGGAGTGCGTTGACAGAAGCCAAAGTTCATCTCTAAAATCTTAGGAGGGATACCAAGTGTTCGTATTCTCGCAGAAGTGTAAGTTGAGCACAGGAGCTCTGCAAGGTGTGCGCAGGCCGAGTAAAGTCTTAGAGTTTGCGAACCTGAGAAATTGTTGAAGGACTACTGCTACAGGGAGTGCGCAGAGTCGAAGGACTTCAATTATTTGAAGTAATTGAAGGATTCACCACAAGGAGTGCGTGCGGGAGTCTTCTTTAAGACTCGAAGTTGGAGAAAGCTCAGGAGGGATAGGGTGTTCGTAGTTGTCAAAGAAAAGCATAGAAATTTGGTGCCTTGAAGCATTGAAAGGAGGTGTAGCAAGTTTGTGTTGCAGGCGGGTAAGTTCCACAGAGAAATACTTGGTTAAATTCGCAGGAATTGTCCAGGAAGAAACGGACGGTCGGAATTCTTTGAGAAGAATTCGTGAAGTCACGACTCACAAGAGCTGTCAGATCTTTTAGAGAAGCAGGTATATTACAGATAGCTTTCCTCAAGCGTAAGCTCAGAAGAAGTCAGGCCCGTAGGATCCAAGTCAGCCAGGGCCGTTGGATCACTCGTGAAATCTCATTTCGGGGTTTCGTGAGTTGAAGGGTCGAAGGTTTTGCATCAAGGTTTGCGAAGTCATGAAATGTGAGTAGTGAGTGGCGAGTGGATTAGAGTCGTCCATCCGGGGAGGATAGGTCACAGAGATCTAGAGATCTCATGAACTCGGAGGTTCATGAGGTGAGATCCCAAAGGTTTTGTAGTCTAGGTTGCGAAAGGTGAAGTCCCGAAAGGGCGAGAAGTTCCATTGTGGGACCGCGTGGACGACATGTCAAAATTCAACAGTTCAGTGCATTAGGCACATCAGAGGTTTGGGTCTCGACAGTTGAATAATTAAGAGATTAGAAGGAGAAGTCACAAGGTCGCGAGCTGCGATAAGGAGTATTGAGGAGTTTTGGATCTTGGCACTTCGGGTGTCGTAATACAAAGGAGACAACACTTTAGGGAAGGAAGTGGCGAAGTGTGAAATGGAGCACAAGGAACACAGGGCAGAATCACAATGTGGGCCCGTGGAATAGACAGGCGGACATGCATTGTTCATTGAAGAGAGTCAACACACCGTTGAATTTTTGTGTCTCGGGGGTTCGTAAGATAAGGGGACGAAAGTCCACCCTTTCGACTTGCGAAGTGGTGAAAGGCAAGAAGCACTAGTGGGAAGCCTAGCCGGTGGTCATGCGTGGAGGGCGTTGACAGAAGGGAGCTATACCCGTATCAACATTTTGGGTATCGTGAGTTTGGGAAGGAAGAGTCAAGAGTCTCGACTCACGAACTCGTGAGTGGCGAGTTGTGACAAGCGCCTTTCAGTTTAGGCCTTGGTCATAGCCGGTGGTCACACGGAGAAGGGGGAGCTTTCACCTAGTGTTGTTTGCACCAGGGAAGCTTCCGAAAGGACCTATGGATCAAAAGAAAGGAGATTCAAGTAGGGAATTGAAAGATCTGATCCGGCTCAAAGGGAAATGAAGAACAATCCTATAAGCAGATCCTCGACCTGAGGGCGGAGTGGGTCTGCACCAGTTTAGCCTAGGGGTATTACAATAAGTCTTAGTAGATGGTTGTTTTAATTATGATATGATAGAACTAAGGTAATCTAGAGGGAAGAATCAAGAAGCCACTCCATGTATTAATATATGTATCATATTCCAAAATGAGGGTACTAAGGTTATTATCATTTCCTGCTAAGGATTGTTATTTGTTGTTGAATCTTGTTGTTGTTGTTGTTGATTTGTTGTCAAGAATGGTATGATTCCATGTACATACTTTGTTGAATTAATATAAGTAGAAAGGTTTGATTCCAAATGCATGGTGTTACTTATTTCTAAGTTCATTGATTGAAAGTTATGTTATTTTCTTGCTATGGTTTATTATGCTCATATGTATGCATTTATTAGTTAGAAAAAGAAAATTTTAATGTTTCTTTAAGTTTAAATTGTTTCTCTTCTAAGAGATCTAGTGTAAGGAGAGCATAGTGCCCGCAAGGTGTTTGAAGGTTGAGTCGATTCTTAATCATAATCTTAGAAGAGGTAGCGTGAAACTTTGTAGAGGAAGTGAAAGGAGTGCACAATCGCTTAGTGGAGGGCAAAGTTTGAGAACAAACCCGTGGAAGGTGTGCATTGGGCCTACACTTAGTTAGAGTGTTGAAGAGTCTAATTCTGGAGAGTGAAAGGGGTGTGTAAAAAGTTTTCAAGAAACTCTAAATTCTCAAGGAAAACAGGCACCAGAGATGCATAGGAGTGACTTAAAAAACTTTCTAAGTATAAAGTTGTAAAGTTTTCATAGGAGTGCAAAGGAAGGTGACAAAGGTTGAAATTTCCTCACCTAGTTAAGGTCAGAAAGGATAGTGACCAAGATCCTTTGAAAAAGGAAAATTTTTATTAGTTTGGAGGAAGAAAAGACGAGGTCAACTCATGGAGAAACCAAGCCTTTCCTAGCCATTAGATTGAGGGAATTAGCATGGGATTTACCACCAGAAGTCCTTTGGACTTTGTGGGTTTGACAAATTTCATTCGTGGAGTGTGCAAGAGTCGAAACCCCCAAAGTTCCGAAGTCCAAAAATCTTAAGGAGCATTGATCTCCATGGATGCGTGTCAGTGGATCATCAACTCTGGGAGACCAACAATCCAAGAGAGTAGAGACGAGGAGTGTTCAATCCCGAAATCTCTGAATAACAGATTATATTTCAATTTTTGATCTGAAGGAGAACATGTGGAGGAAAGAGAGGAACTCTGACACTTTAACGTTCAAGAATACTAGCACATTGGAATGGATAGGACTGTCGAAGCTCGAAGCCCCAAATTCATTCCCCATCATGGATTTCAATGGGCCATGTGGACCATTGATCTTTGTTCTCAGTCAACATATGAAAGGAACACAATATTTCTTTGTTGAGAATCCCAAAGCTGGGAGCTCCGAAGTCCCAAATTCTTCAGAGATTGGAGATTTAGCCCACTTTTTTTTTGTCCCATGGTCCCTAGTAGAACTTGCTAGTTCCCAGGGACCCCTGAAAAGTAGATTTTTCATTCGGGAAGAAGTACTTTGGACTTGTGTAGTTGGATTTTAGGGCTCAGAAGGATCTTGTGAGTTGATCCATCTCCTGAAGTCAAATGATCCTAGAAAAGGAGGTCGCGTAGACCCCAGGGCGTGGGTGGGGGCTTACATCACATCCTCATAAGGAACATCTTCTCAATGACATCATACCATGGATGGTACTCCCCCATCCATGCCATACTTGATATCTCTCAAAATTCCATACTTGACCAAATTGACGAATGACCCCATATGACATGATCCCATTTGGACGAATATCCCCACCAAGTTTCCTTTCAATATTCCCAAATTTGAATGAAAACCTAGAGAAGAACCAACTAATTAGATCATGTATTTTCACTTGTGGTGTTCTTCCAATAACATTATGGAATATTTTTTTTACCTATGACTGTTCCATAGAACACTCACTAGTCCCTCCACCAAATGGTATGTGGATGAAAAATTTGGGTCCAACTCCACCTTTGAGTTGTTGGCAAAGGCCTTTATATCCTTCTTCCAACTCCTAGTACTCCATGACACCAGTTTGGAAATTCTATCTGAATTCAAAAAAACTTCGACCATTCATATCACTGATCATATTCATGAATGGCGAAGTATAAGAAGGATTTGCAAAGAATATACCACTCTGCAACAATGACTAGACTAGTTCCTCAAATAAGTAGTCCCCGTCCTCTCTAAATATGTTTCCATTTCTTTACCTCAAACTAAAGATGAGGTTATCACTAGGGCCCAACAATTTGACTTAATTTTCTCTCAATAAGGGTATACTTATATGGTGTTACTTGATGTTCCTCACCCTCTACCATTTGGTCAAGAAACACTTGAAACATCGCACATTGTTGATGGGTTAATTGGTTCCATGGCCCATACACACCCCAATTCACAACTAGTACCCACGTTTGGGGCCAATCCATACCAACCACCATATGGGGGAAACCCATACTACCCTCCCTCACCAAATCAACCACCATTGATGGAACCTCCTCCTCCCATCACGAGACCACTAGTGTTATAACCCTAAATTGCACCAAACATGCATACTTGGCATCAAGCCATCTTACTTTCTATCTTTGACAAATTCATCACTGAAAAACTCTTCTAAAAACCATTGTTTTGAAGGTGTATGTTCCCTACACCACTACTACCTGCATACACATGCTTGCTGCACCACTACAGCCTGCGTACACTCACAAAAAATTGCGAAAAAATAAAATTGAAAAGGGATACAGGTTTTCGGGTCGTTACTTAATCATTTGACCACCCATAGCCAATCACCCCAACCGTTACTATCACTTTTGGACTATAAAAGAAGATTTTGTGGCCCCATTCCAAGGAGAAGAACGAGAGCATAGAAACTCTTCCCATTTCAATATTCCCCCTTTGCCCCAATATTTTGTAACCACATTGTGAGTTTGAGCCAGAATACCTTCTTCCTCATTTGCAAACCCTTGCCACTTCCTTAGAGAGAACTAAAGAGGAGAAGAAAACATGGAAGCAGTTGGTGCATGGTGAAGAGGAGCCTAGGACCGAGTTCGAGGAGCAGTGTCGATCTCATGTTGTAAACGACTTTTGTGAGATTAATATAAGGAAGTACTTTTTCCGTCCCGCCAAATGACATCTTAAATCTTTATGATTTGTTTACATTTATTGATTATGATGTCTAACCCACTAATCCATATGTAGAATTCATGATTTTAGTTTCTTGTTTATATTTTGGTGAATGCAGGTCAACCTTGGGAGGAGACTTGCATTCAAGAAACAACCAAGCGCAAAGGGATCGACACCGGACGTGGATTTTAAGGTATGCCTACCAGATCCCTATACTTTGTCTTTTATGTATGATTGTGGGGTAATGTCGGGATAGTTCATAAAAAGTAGGAGACTTTAGATGGTTAGTTGTGCCTTCACTTTAGAACCCTAGTGTAGCCTGTAGAGGGGATTTCCTGCTATAGCTGAATTGGCGACCGTACTGGGGAAGCCTCTAGGGTCTTTGGGGATATATATTTGGGTGTTTTTGAATCAGTTTACTCATTGCTTTTGAGTTTCTGTAAGCTTAGGTGTCTTTAAGGGATTCTGGTCTTCCATACCAGTACTCCCTGCCTATGCTTGAATGTTGGTTTTCACTTTTTTGAGAAGTTGCAGAGGTGTACGCGACCTGTAGTGGGCCTGTACACGTGCATACATGCCCTTCCTTTGGGCATCCAACGTACATACGCAAGTTGCTGAAGTGTCAGTAGCGTGTCTGTTTTGAGAATTTTTTTGAAGAGGTAGTCATCCTCTTCCCTGTCAAAAGTCACACTTCTCAGGGGTTTTCTTGATCTAGCCCTGGTCTCTGTTATAATAGTCTGTAGCCTAGGTTTGACCTTAGCATAGCTTTCTTTCCATCAAAATATTTCTTGTGTTTTCTTTAATAGGGTTTTCAGACAAGTTTGTGAGTCTCCTTTGATCTGCCTGTTTGGTATTTTCATTGACTCTGTGCGATACGTGATTGTGCCAGAAGTCATTTATTTGTCTTGACTTGTCGTCATTTTAAAAATTTTTTCTTTAGAAGAAAAGAAAATAAATCATTTTCAAATTTCTTGTTTTGAAGCATAAAACAATAAAAAAAATGTTTCATTTCTTTGTTTGGTAAAGTAGTTTAGGTTAGTTTCTTCATTTACCAAGGAAAAAGAAAGTTTTATTAAGTTCTTTACTTGAATTCTTAGGACATTAAGTACCTCGTAGTCGAGCAAAATATTGTTTTAAGTTTTTCTTTTCAAATATCTGAGAAAAGTAGTTACAAAAATTTTGGTGAAAGAGTTTTAATTTGGCAAATCTTTATTTGTGAAGAAGGAGTAGTTTGTTTTCAGTTTCATCTTATGCTCTTCTCTTTTGTCTCTTAAATAACATCACTGGTTTCACTTCCATTAATGTTTACTTAATACAACCACTCAAATTAACGTTTAATGAAAATTTATTACACTTTTTGTTTGTAGGGTCCATCAATGCAGTCTACGCTAGAGCCTTGATTTAGGATTGGAGAGGAAACTCTTGAAGGCTACAAAAACAAACATAAGAGTCTGAGCTAGGGAGTGATTGAAAGTCTAGTAACCGTAAAATTTATCCGGGACCCCCCTCTAACACAAGGGCTAAACACGAGGTCGCGTGTGGAAAGGTAGCGAAGATAAACCCTCCAAAGCTGGACCAAGCGTAGTGGGGAACACATGTAGAGGGATTATCTTTTGATTTCATTGATTGCATTTTCCACGGAGCTTCATGGGTCTCAAATACGTTCTAGGTCCTCAGTATTCTTCCAGAACACTTTCTTTTGATACCCTTGACAGGTTTTGAGCTTTATACCCTACTCATTGCGGTCCACCCGACTCTCGACCGTACCCTCCTGGTGATTGTTCGCGCACTGGAAACCTAGTTGCGTTTATCTTAGTGACTTACACAAGTGACTGCGGGGGTATATCGTGGTACCTAGGGCAGACATCGGGCCATGCTTTGTAGAGTATACCTGGAGGGTTCTTCCATATTTGAGTTTCACTTGCACCGGTAAGTTTCTCTAGTGTTGGTTTGTGTAACTGTTTTTCCAACTAGCTAGTGATATGCTTTCTTATCTCATAGGAGATTTTTCTAATGTGTGTTGGTTTTTAAAACATTAATAGAAATCCCTAGTGTGTCATTGATCTTATCACATTGTGGAGGATTGGGATCTTCTCCAGTCGTGAAGTCTTCTTGGCCTGCCACCAGTTAATCTAGAACCACCCCTGCCACTGCTAAGGAGAAGACTAGACCCAGAGTGCGACAGGCCCTTCGTTCTCATATGGGATGCCTGGCTTCGATACAAAATCTATTCTTTCCTACTCCAATCTACAGACTTTAGGTCTATGGGAAGGGAGCTCTAATTCTCCTCTCCAAGGATCCATGGGGGGCACTTCAACTCCCTATAATGCTTTCCCTTATGGAGGGGTTCATATACCTCCTTCATACCCTTCGCTTGGCGGTGCTCACCAACACTCCGTCGGGACCAACGTAAACTATAGTTAATTTGGAGCAGATAGTCAAGGACTTCCTTATTATAGAATGCAGGTAGGTTTAACAACATTCTCTTTGTTTAGCGCATTTGGTAACAACGCATTCTCGTTAGCTGTCATCGCGACCGAGGGAAACCCCGGTTATGGACAAAAAAATACTATACAGGGTACTATTCTTGCATAGGGGGGAAAATTAGGAATTCCTTCCTGACAAGGTCTTTGGAATCCATGGCATGGATAAGTTCCCTTGTCAGGGATTCCGATTGGGGGAAACCCCTTCCATAGCCAATGGAACCCTGGGAAAGGCTCAACACCTATGGCCATCGGATCGGTAGGGGGAAACCCTTCCCAAAATCCTTGGAATGCGACACAAGCCCAACCCTTTACTTCCTATTATGGGAGTCAGCTGATGATGTCTCAACAAGAGAAAAAACTGTACGCTAGTCATGACCATGGTTATTACTAGAACCCTAGCTAGCAACCTAATTTTTCATGGAAACCTGGTGCCAACCAAACTCTAGGATCCTTTTTCCCTAGTTATAATCAACCACCCAAATTACCGTTTGTGGAAACTATGCACTTTCCAGACTTCACAAGGTTATTAAACAACCCCATATGGCACGATCCACACTGGCCTCCTATGTCGACCAAGTTTCCTTCAGAAACTCCAAATTTTGAGGTTAAGCCTATCGAAGATCCATGCGATCATGTGACTACCTTCCATTTATGGTGCTCATCCAACTCATTGAGAGACGACTCCATCCAGTTGTGTTTGTTTGAATGCACTCTCATTGGGAGTGCTGCGAAATGGTACATTGAGCTCGACTGCTCAAGATACTCTTCCTTCGACGAATTGGAAATGGCTTTCTTAAACCATTTCCAATTACCTGTGAGATACGACGCCGACACCAAATTGTTGGCTAACTTTGAGAAGACAAAAGTGAACTATTTCTTAGATCACATCTGAGAATGGAGATGCCAGAAGAGTTTAATAAAAGTACCAGTCCCACCAACATTCCTTCTTGAGTGGTTCCTTAAGTATTTGGTACCCCAGTTATTTAAAGACATCGCAACCTCGGGGGTCTTTTAAGAAGAAGAAGTGATAATGAGATCTCAATAGCTAGAGTTGATTTAGTCTTAGTCTGGTTTACTTTACGAAGTTTTTTCAGATGCACCACGGTCGATACTTGACAAGACCAGATAGAGATTTGGACCACATGTCGATGGTATTGCTCGTTCAGCGCAAACAAGCCCCATTGATTAGCTGTCGAATCAATTGCAACAACTGTCAATACAACAGACAGTGGCCAACCAGACCACTGGTTTGGTTGCTCCCCCTACTCAAATGTCGGATGTACACAATGTGCAATCAACAAACCTGAAGGCCACCCAGTAGCCTGACGGAAAGAAGAAACAATGAAAGAAGGGTAAGGGAGATAAGAAACCTGCCAATAATGTTGGCTGGGGAAACACAAAAAAGAAGAAGTCGAAGTATTTGTGTAATCTTTTCACAGAAGACCATCTGACTCACCAGTTCCCTTAGCTTCCAGAGGCCTAGAAGTTATTGTCACAACAACAACTTGCCGTGTTAACCAACCCATTCCACATGGGAAAAATTTAACTCAAGCCTCTTCGAGCACAGAAGGGCCAGTCAGAGAACCCCTTCGTCTTCAAATAATCCTTCGTCTGTGAATGTGTACATGATGAAAGGTAGCATTGACATAACAACTAGGACACACGACTTATGAATGCCAAACACCTTTGAGAAGGGTAAAGAAGTCGAAAACCCATATTTTCCTCTCATGATTGAGAATACATTGGGCGAAACAATGACACACATCCCAAAAGGTGCGTTCAAGAAATATTCCCACAACCCAAATGCAAGGGCTGCCCAAAACTACTCTGTGGTGGAGGATTTGTCTCAAACCCCTTGTGCAATGTCAGCTTTGGAAGTCCTCCAGAGCAGCCCTTCCCAGAGAAAGGCTTTGTTAGTTGCCTTAGGATCTGTTGAGACTTGTAATCCAAGAATGATCATGCTTGATATGAACGAATTAAAACCTCATCTTCCTTACCACATGGAATTTCAGATAGTAGTGGCCTACACCAGGAAAATGTTTACCTGGAACATTTTTCGCACGGTGGTTTATGAGGGAGCCTCGACATGCGTGATGTCTTTGGTGTGTTGGAAGGCCATTGGCCAACTCGTTTTGTCTCTATCACCTACTCTTTTTACCTCCTTCAATGGTCATTCATTCTGACCACATGGAATCATACCCTCTTTCCCCATGCAGTTAGGGGGGAAGACCATGTGCATCGAGGTTGAAGTGGTCGATCTGTAGTGGTCGATCTGTAGTCGTCGCAACATTGTTCCGAGTCTTGTTGCTTCCACAGGAGGGCTGGATCAATTATCCTTCTCCCATCTTGACCCTTCATCAAGGGTATCCACGGTCCTGATGATTGATAACCCTCAACTTGACATCATCAACGTAGGGGTTGTTTTTTTCCCACCTTTGATGGGTACTTTTGATTACCCACCTCCGACCAACAATGTCCATTACATATCGGTTGTCCCTGACCAACCTAAGGATGAAATATTTCAAATCTCATCATTTTGCATGAATTACATTAACTATCTGTGCACTCTTCCTTCCCCATCATATACAATGGAAGGGATAGGGCACCATGGCATGGCCATGCCTTTGTCCACGGTAGAAGTTGCATACTCTATAGTCCAACAAGCTTATGCTGACCCTGATCTGACTCCCGCACAAGAGTTAGATCTGGTTCTCAAGCCTATTTGGGCTCAAGGTTCCCTCGCCGATAGTGATTCTTTAGAATTGGTCTTGCCCTCAGACGAGGTGATTATTGACGCAATGACTAGTCCGGATAGACCCTGGGATGATCTCCATCATAGATATTATTTTTTCCAAGAGTTAATAAGAATCGATGAAGGAGAATTCACTCTGACTATGACTGGAGATAGGTCTTGTCCTATCCATCCTTTGGCTACACATGTTGTTTACAATGAAGGAAATATGGAAACCATCACTAAAACGATACCTATTGATATCTCCAGAACTCCTGGCGTCATGGAGAATATCTTTTTCGGAGTGGATTTCTCCCCTGAGCATATTCGAATATACACGGATTTATTTAAAGAATTCCGCGACATGTTTTCCTGGTCTTACGACGAAATGCCAGGCATAGATCGAAGAATCGTTGAACATGAAATCATGACATATCCTGTTGACAAGACGATCTAGCAGAAGCTTCATCTAGTTAATCCTAGGAAAGCAACAACTATTAAGGCTGAAGTAGAGAAACTACTCAAATATGGTTTCATCTACCCCGTTCAATTGACTCAATGGGTGTCAAATCCTGTGCTAGTCAACAAAAATAAGGGTACAATTCGCGTATGTACAAACTTCCATGATTTGAACAAGGCATGTACAAAGGATAATTTCCCCATGTTGTTTATTGACCAGATAGTCGATGAATGCATAGGTTGTGAGGCCTTTTCTTTTATGTATGGTTTTTTGGGATACAATCAGATACAGATCAAACCTAAATACCAACAAAAAATCGCTTTCATTTGTCCGTGGGATACTTTCTCTTATCAGAATATGCCTTTTGGTCTAAAAATTTTTGGGGCTACTTTTAAGTGGGCCATGTATTTTCCTTTCCATGATCTCAAACAAGTAGTTGAGGCTTATCTTGATGATTTAGCATCATGATCTCGTAAGAGAGCTAATCATCTAGCACAGCTCCGACTTATCTTTGAGCGATGTCGCTACTAGTAGATTCGCTTGAATCCAAACAAATGCATTTTTTGCATAACGTCAGGTCGTCTGCTAGGTTTCATAGTTTCAAAAATAGAGATCATGGTTGATTCTCTAAAGGTTGAGGTGATAGTTCAGTTTCCTCCCCCGTGCACAATCCCTCAGTTTCAGAGTTTACAGGGAAAAGTGAACTTTTTACGGGGTTGCATAGAAAATATGTCTATATCAGAAAGGGTTTCATGCATTTACTAAAGAAGGACGTTCCTTTTCATTGGTACAAATCCACTCAACACTCTTTCGAAGCATTGAAATGCGCCCTCACGTTTTCCCCTCTGCTTCGGCCACCCAATTATAATAAATATTTATTACTTTACTTGGACGCTGCAGACTCGACCATCGACATGGTATTGATTCAAGAGGATGATTTTCTCTCAGAATACATGATTTATTACCTGAGCCGAGGCCTGGTTGGACTGGAACTCAATTATTCCCACGTTGAAAAACTTGCGTTGGCAACAGTTCATGCTATCCAACGGTTCCATCATTACATCTTGTTTTGCAAGACCACTGTCATTTCCATTGTGAATCCGTTTCAATATGTGTTGACATGACTTGTAATCGGTGGAAAAATCAGTAGATGGATAGTTATCCTCCAATAATTCGAGTTAGATTTTTTTCGGCGAAATCCAAAATTCGTTGGTCTTGCAGAACTCATCTCAAAACTTTCGGTCGAATCAAGTGATGTTATACCCGAGGAGTCGCCTATCAAAGGAGACATGTTTTTGATCACGTCTTCGGACCCCTGGTATGGAGATATACTAGTCTATATCCATAATTTGAAGTGCCCCACCTCTGCTTCTCATGATGAGCATCACCGTATACGCCATTAGGCCAAGAACTATCTCATACTCGAGGACACTTTGTATCGTCAAGGTGTAGATTGCATCCTTCACCAATGTCTCACTCATGCAGAAGCGGAAATTGTGATTAACGATTTCCACACCGGAGCATGTGGCGGTCATTTTTCTAGGTTGGAAACAACCCAAAAGATTCTACGAGACGGTTACTTTTGGCCAACACTAATTGAAGATTGTATTGAATCAATCAAGAAATGCCACCCGTGTTAGGTGTTCTCTCGGAAGATGAGGGCACACCCCTCTTCCATGTTTCTTGTCATCACAGTTGGTCCCTTCACCAAGTCAGGGATTGATTACGCTACATGCAACACCCCTTTAGCAAGGGGTCACCGTTATATCATCGTAGAAGTAGACTACTTTACGAAGTGGGTCGAGGCTATGCCAACATTTAAGGATGATGACGAGACAACAACTCTATTTTTGTTTAATCAGATAATAGCAAGGTTCGACTCCCGAGAGAGATTGTCACTAACCATGGCAATCACTTTTAGAATAAAATGATGTTCAAGTTAACGTCAAATCTTGGGTTGAGGAAAGAACATTCGTCACCCTACTACCCACAAGCAAATGGTCAGGTGGAAGCTGTGAATAAGTCCCTTAAGACTATTCTACAGTGAACAATCAATTCGGCCAAGTCAAATTGGCATTTGATGTTGTACTCTGTGTTATGGGCCTACCGAACGTCTGTTAAGACTACAACCAGTTTCCACCTTTTTGACTCGTTTATAGGCTAGAAGAAGTCTTGCCTATAGAGTGCCATATCCCGTCTCTAAATTTGGCAGTACAATTATTGCCAGATGCTTCACCGCTTGAAGAGTGTTTAGTATATCTTGAGTAGCTCGATGAGAAGCATCGTGATGTAGCCTTGGCTAACAAGGCTCACAAACAAAAATTCAAGTGTCAGTATGTCAGTTTATTCATCCTAATATTTTCTCTAAAGGCGACCTTGTCCTAGTCTATGACCAAGATAAGGATCCCCTGGGGGAAAGAAATTTCAAAACCATGTGGTTCAAACCTTTCATCGTGAAATAGGTTCTAAATAAGGGTGCTTATCGTCTGATGGAATTTGAGGGAAATGCATTGGCGAAGCCTAGAAATGGGCTCTACCTCAAGAAGTATTACTCGTAGGTGGGTCGCCTTGGGTGAATTCTTGTACATATGTATAGTTATTATACATTTTCTTCTTAGTTTTTTGTCATTTTGTTTTATGGACATGTCATTTTTAATGTCATCTCTTTCACTATGGCAGATGTCAAGTGAATCAAGGGTGTTCATTGTGTTCGCAGACGATGCTAGCCGACACACTCGGAGACTTGCTTCCACAGCTTGGGTGTTTTTCACACCGCAGGGAGAGTTGTTATCTTCAGGAGGTATCTATTTAGGTGATGCCATAAACAATGTCACTAAATACAATGTAGTCTTAGAGTTTCTTTGTGATGGTTTGTCCAATGGTATCTCTCACCTCCGGGTCTACTTAGACGCTCAGCTGGTTGTGTCCCAGTTAAATGGGGTTTATCACATTTACGATCCTACTCTACACCGACGGTTCCTTAGGGTATGTCTCTTAGAACAAATATTTGATTACAGTACGTATATCCATGTTCCTAGGAGATTGAATAAAGTCACAGATACTTTAGCTAATCATTTATTAAATTAGCATATTGCACACATCTAAGGAAAAGAACACATCCGCACATGTAAATACATTTGTAAAATAGATGTAATCCATACGATGTAAAAAGATGTAAATATGCATATATATCAAAAATATCAAAGTACATGGGTGGGCGCAAGCGCGTCAAAAATATGTCCAGTAAGAGTCACAGGGCTTATGCCCTCAAAAATATACAAAAGGTGACCCCGACACGTGAGTAGTCTAGCCTATCTAAGGGCAGGTCCTGTTGGCCTTACCATAATGAACAATGGAGTTTGCCAAATGTCGGAAGAGCTGGGCCCAGGTCCTTGGTACCCAAACTACATGAGGTTGCATCGACGGTGGGAGATCCTCGATCTTCGCTATAGGGACTGTACAAGCGAGCGTGGTGAGGTTATGCTCCACCCATCTCAATACTCTCTCATAGTAAAAAATTAAATAACTTTGAAAAACAAACATACCTATCTCTCCTCTCTCCACTCTAGGAGGTACAAGCATGTTAGGATCTCTAGAAAAGTTGATCCCGACATAGGGTTTGTCCTCTATAGCTAGAATCTGTCGAGACCACCAGTCAAAAAATTTATCATCGAAGGCCTCGATGGTCCTCCCTCCCTCGTGTCGCGGAAACAACTCCGCCAGATGAAAAATCCCGATGTGAGAAACCTCGAAATGATAGAGTGTGAATAGATGTTTGATGTTTCGGCATTTTGGCACCCGAGAATCCTAAGGGTCAGTTTCCTTGTATTCGCCAGATGCGAAATCCTGAAGTGAACAACCCCGAAATGATAGAGAGTGAATAGATGTTTGATGTTTCGGCGTTTCGACACCTAGGAATGCTAAGGTCAGTTTCCTTGTATTCGCCAGATGTGAAATCTTGATGTGAGAAACCCCGAAATGATAGAGCGTGAATATATGTCTGATGTTTCAGTGTTTCGGCACCCAGGAATCCTAAGGGTCAGTTTCCTTGTATTTGCCAGATGCGAAATCCTGATGTGAGAAACCCCAAAATGATAGAGCGTGAATAGATGTTTGATGTTTAGACGTTTCGGCACCTGGGAATCCTAAGGGTCAGTTTCCTTGTATTCGCCAGATGCAAAACCCTGAAATGAACTTAGTATTGTATATATATATATATCGGCATTTTGGAGTTTCGGCTTCCGGAAACTCAAGTGCGAGACCTCTTCTCCTCGCATATCGCAAAATCCTTACTTGCGAAACCCCAAAATGGACTTAGCATTGTATATATATATATATATATATATATATCGACATTTCAGAGTTTCATCTCCCGAAAACTCAAGTGCGGGACCTCCTGTCTTCGCATGTCGTGAAATCTTGACTTGCGAAACCCCGAAGTGAACTTAGCGTTGTATATATATATATATATATATATCAGTGTTTCGGAGCTTCGGCTCCCAAAAACTCAAGTGTGAGACCTCCTGTCTTCACATGTCATGAAATCCTGACTTGCGAAACCCCGAAATGAACTTAGCGATGTATATATATATCGTCATTTCGGAGTTTCGGCTCCTGGAAATTCAAGTGTGAGACCTCCTGTCTTCCCATGTCACGAAATCCCGACTTGCAAAACCCCGAAATGAACTTAGCATTGTATATATATATATATATATATATATCAGTGTTTCAAATTTTTGGCTCCTAGAAACTCAAGTGCGAGACCTCTTGTCCTCGCATATCGCAAAATCCCAGTACGCAAAGTCCCGGTAGGTGAAATCCCGAAGTGGCTTGGTGTGAATAGGATTTCAGGTTTCGGTGTTTGAAGAGTCGAAGAACTCGACTCCCTTGCATTTCGAACTCCTGGCTTCCGAAGTCCCGAAATATGAAAGGCACCTCTTGGCTTAGCTCGAGGTCACAACTGATGGACACATGGAAGTGAATCCTACACTTGGTGCGTGAATTGTACACGATGGATTTTCAATGAAAGAACCAGTGAATTGGTTTGGTGAAGGTCCCGATTGGGAGACCTAGCCTACACTAGAACCTTGTAGGAATTTAGAAACTTCGTCCCTCGATAATGAAGGAGAAAGAAAAAAGGCAAAAAATCTTAGTTCCCATAGTGGGTGTGTTACAAATTGGTATCAGAGCATGGTTACAACACTCGGCTTGCTTGGGCTCATGAACGGGTTGCGTAGAGACTCCATTTGGAGTATTGTTTAAAGGAGTAACTCTTTATCTTGACCCCCCCCTCAATTAAAAGTCGAAGTTAAGAATGAAAACTCCTATTGTGTGTGTGCATGTGAAAAATATGAATTATGTACTGGTTATAAATGAATATAAATATTGACTAACAACCAACGTTTTTCTTTTGCACACAAGCGGAAGATCAACCGCTAGAAATTATATATGTATAGAAGGGCTCCCACAATAGATATGAAGAGTCTGACGAAAGGAGGGCAGTAGGGACCCCTCCAGATCTAGCTGAGACTGTGAGGAGCCTCATGGTCGAATTACAGAGCTGCAAGGCTGACAACGAGAGGATGATAAAAGAGCAAGAGAAGAAAACAAAAATTAATGCAGTTTTACTACAGAGCTTATCTAACATACAAAGACAATTGAAACATGAACCTGAGATATAGAAACATGGTCATGTCAGTGGCCACACTGAAAGGATCACCTCGAGAAATGTCCACCCCAGAGATAAGGGACAAGCGTTGAACGATTCTTCTGGAAAGGAAGCTGGCGACTCAGAGGGATCTTCTAGCAGCAGAATGGGTTCTCATTCCCGAAGAAGACAAAAGAAGTGAAAATTTTCCAAGAGTCATAATCTCGAAGAGTTCAAGAAGGCCAAACCACCCACCTTCGACGGTGAAATGAAGAAGGGAGAGGAAGCGAAGGCCTAGCTTCTTGGACTAAAGAAGTATTTCAGAGTCAATGACTTCTCAGAAAACTTGAAGGCCCAAGTAGCCACCTTCAACTTGAATGGAAAGGATTCCATTTGGTGGGAATACCTTAAGAATGTAAAAGGGATTCATGAAGAAGACTTGTCTTGGGAACGGTTTGAGAAATACTTCAGGAAGAAATATTTGTCGAAAAAATACTTTGACGAAAAGACTAAAGAATTCTATGAACTCAAGCTAGGGAAACTCACCATAGAGGAATATATTAGCAGATTCCTCGAGTTGTTGAGATATGTATCCTACATAAAAGAGGAAAAGGAAAAGGTGCAACGATTCATCAGTGGACTACCTAAGGACTATCAGAACAGGATTGAATTTGATGAAACAAAGACCCTAAAAGATACTATCCGAAAGGAAAGATATTGTTATGAATAGCTTGGGCATCGGACATGACCTCAAGAAGGCTGGAAGCAGAAGAATAGTTCGAGAGTCTAGAAAAAGGGGTTTAAATACCCAAGATTTAAAGAATATAAAAAGAACTCAAGGATGTGATTCCCAACCCAAATTGTATACCAGCAGAACTTTCCCTCCTTGAGTAGAAATAAACATTTTGGATCTGCCCCAGTAAAGACTGATAACCCAAAGAGAGAACCTTTGAAATGTTGGGGTTGTGGAGAAGAACATCTACTGAGGGACTTCCCGCACCGACAACAGAACAACCAGAGAATTTACAATGTTCAAGAAGCTACCACCATCAATAATGTGGCCAGGAGTGTGCCGCAAATTTATGCAACCTTGGATAATAACCAAGTTGACCACCAAGCTTCTGTGGTGGAAATCGAAGGTATGATAACCAACCATCTAGTGTCTATTCTGATTGACCTTGGTTCAAATTTGAGTTATATAGCCCCTAAGGCTATTTATAAATGTAAACTACAACCACATAAACACACCAAGCCATGGTTGGTATAGTTAGCCACTGACACCAAAATAAGGGTAGCGGAGGTCGTACCATCCTGCCAAATCATTATGGGCGAATTCCCCACCCAAGAAACCCTTAACATATTACCCCTAGGATCATATGATTTGTTGATTGGTATGGACTGGCTAGCCACCCATAAAGCCAAATTAGACTGTTACCATAAAACCTTGGAATGTGTAAGTGAAGAAGGAAGGAGAATAACCCTTCAAGGGATCCAAAAACCTGTCTCGGTGAGACAAATATCAGATCTTCAAATGAGAAAGTATTGTAGAAAAGGATGTCCACTATATGCAATACAGGTGTTGAAAACAATTGAAGGTGAAAAACCAAGCCTCGAAGACCACCCCATACTGAGGGAATACAAAGATGTATTTTCGAAAGAGGTACTGGGTCTACCTCCGAGAAGGGACATCGACTTCTCAATAGAACTTGCACCAGGAGCGGTGCCAGTGTCTAGGACACCCTATAGGATGAGCACACCTGAGTTAGTTGAGCTTAAATTACAACTGAAATAAATGATGGACAGAGGCTATATTCGGCCCAGCGTGTCTCCATGGGGAGCACCAGTCCTATTTGTGAAAAAGAAAGACGATACCCTCTGACTGTGTATAGATTATAGACAACTCAATAAGGTAACCATAAAGAACAAGTACCCCTTACCCAGGATCAATGACTTGTTCGATCAATTGGGTGGTGCCTCTATCTTCTCGAAGATTGACTTGAGATATGGATACTATCAAGTCCAAATCAAAGGAGAAGACATCCACCAAACTATATTCAGGACAAGATATGGTCACTACGAGTTTGTGGTAGTACCATTCGGATTGACCAATGCCCCTGCCACTTTTATGTGCTTGATGAACAATGTGCTCAACAAATTTCTAGACAAATTTGTGTTGGTTTTTATTGACGACATATTAATTTACTCCAAGAATAGAGAGGAACATGAGGAACACCTTAGGCTTGTACTTCAAGTGCTAAGAGAACATCAGCTCTATTCCAAATTTAACAAGTGTGACTTTTTCCAGAAGAAAATACATTACTTGGGCCATGTCCTATCTGAAGAAGGGGTAGAGGTAGACCATGATAAGATTAGGTCTATCATGGAATGGCCTACCCCGAAGGATGTTTTAGATATCATATCCTTTATGGGCTTGGCAGGATACTATAGGAGATTTATAAAAGGATTATCCAAGATTGGGTGTCCAATCACTACCCTCCAGAAGAAGAGGACAAAATTCACATGGACACAAAAATGTGAAGAAAGATTTCAAACTCTGAAACATATACTGTCCCACGCACACATGCTGAAGATCACTGATTCGGAAGATGACTTCCTCGTGTGCACAGATGCTTGTAAGGAAGGGCTCAGATAATTCCTTATGCAAGGAGGAAGTGTGGTCTGCTATGAATCCTGAAAATTGAATGAGCACGAAGTCAACTATGTGACCCATGATCTAGAGTTGGCCTCCATAGTGCACACCTTGAAAATGTGGAGGCATTACCTCCTGGGAAGAAAATTTGTACTTATGACAAACCACTGTGGATTGTGATATCTGTTTGACCAACCAAAGCTCAATGCCAGACAAGCTAGGTGGATGGCCCTCCTCAGGGAGTTTGATTTTGAAATCAAACATATTAAGGGAAAGGAAAATAAGGTGGTCGATGCCCTTAGCCGAAGCATGAAAAAAAATCACCTGGCAGTGGTAAGCACCTGTGAGATGGATGTCAAGGAAAGAGTCAGAAATGCACAAGAGACATACACATTCTTCCAGACCGTGACCTCGTACATACATCAAGAATCCATAGGGATAAAGTATGGAGGCTACCAGATGATGGAAGGAGGTTTTCTCACTTACAGAAATAGATTGTATATTCTAGATTGTGATGACTTGAAGAGGTTCATAATGGATGAACTGCACAAAAGACCCTATACTGGTCATCCAGGATACCGGAAGATGATCACAGCCACCAGGAAACAATTCTGTTGGCCTGGATTGAAGAAATCCATAGCTGAGTACTTAGCCAAATGCATAGAATGCCAACAGGTTAAAGTAGAACACAAACACCCAACAGGATTATTACAACCTCTACCAATCCCGGAATGGAAATGGGAAACCATCTCCATGAATTTCATCACTGGATTACCAACCTCGACCAAACAGAATGATTCCATCATGGTAGTGGTGGATAAATTGAGCAAGTCTGCTCATTTTATCCCCGTCAAGTCGACTTGTAAGGAAATAGACATCGCCAATGTATTCATGAAGGAGATATTTAGATTGCATGGTATGCCGAAAGAGATCGTGTCTGACAGAGACATGCAATTTACTTCCAAATTTTGGAAATCCCTGATGGCTGGTTTGGAGACCAAGTTACTATTTAGCACAGCCTATCACCCTCAAACCAATGGATAGATGGAAAGGGTGAACCAAACATTAGAAGACATGCTCAGGATGCATGTAATGCATCAACCCAAAAAGTGGGAATATTTCCTGTCACTGGTGGAATTCGCTTACAACAACGGCTACCAAGAATCCATAAAGACAAGACCTTTCAAAGTCCTCTATGATAGGCCATGCAATACTCCAATCAGTTGGAGTAATCCCATAAATAGAGTTACTATTGGACCCAACATGTTGAAATAAATGGAACAACAAGTGATTTAGATAAAACAAAATCTAGAGGTCTCTCAAAACCGATAGAAAAGTTATGCCGACCAAAAGAGAACTCCAAGAGAGTTCAAGGCGGGAGACCACGTATACCTCAGAGTTAGGCCCAGGAAGAGTTCCCTAAAGATGGGAGCATATGCCAAGTTGGCACCTCGATATTGTGGAACCTTTGAAGTTATAGATAGAGGTGGATCTGCAGCCTATAGGATAGCACTTCCTCCCACAGTAAAAACACATAATGTTTTCCATGTTTCATTATTGAAGAAATATGTACATGATTCTAATCATATAATTCACTGGTCTGTGATCCAGGTGGAACCGGAGGGAGAATTCCTACCAGAACCTCAATTCATATTGCACAGAAAGGAAACCCCACTCAGGAACTGAACCATTTCACTGGTCAAGGTGCAGTGGAAACATTTTGGCCCAGATGAGGCTACATGGGAAATGGAAGATGCCATGAAACAGGCATATCCGGTTTTGTTTACTTCTGTACTTACATGTTCTATTGATAGATAGAAAATCGAGGATGATGTTCCTTTAAGGGGGATGGAATTGTAACACCCATGTTTCCCCCAATCTGTAAAAATAACTATATTGGCCAAGAACTATGGAAAACTCCAAAATGTGAATGTGTGATTTGATGGACCCTGTATAAAGGGTCGATGAATGTAAATAATGTGTGAATATATGTTGCATGATTGTTGAGAGGGGGATGTACTGAAAAAGAGACCACGATGGCTGATGAAAGGTGGTGGAAGGCACCTGGAATGGTGGCATTAACTTCCATCGAACCAATACCGTATTGGTCTTTACTGGCTCAAAGACCAAAGCTTCTCTCTGGCCCTGGAATGAATTACTCACCAGGATGGGAGGTGGGGAGGCTCCTCATGAGTTAATGAGGGGATGGGGGTGAACCACCCATCCATAGAAGACCTCAAACCTGACCACTACGGGGGAATTCGCGCCACACATGACCTTCCAGGACAAAGCAAGAAAGGAAGTGTGGGGAGAGGGGGCGTAGGACAAAAATCGTAGAAGGAGAACCAGAGGAAATCTAGAAAACATAGTGAGTCTTGAGTAGAGGAGAAGGAGAGTAACCTTCGTCCTTCACTTCTGACGAGCGGGAAGTAGGAGACTGAGTCTCAAAGTGTCGTGGTCTAGCTCGGGGGTGGCTAGTGGTAAATCTGTTGGGAGTCATTGAGCCTACGGTTGGGTGGAAACGAGCACCCCTCTCAGCAGTTGCGTTACACCTGGTGTTTTATGATAAGTATTTAAATCCTGTATCTTGAATTGAATATTCTTGGAATGCATGCTCATGGTTGTACCCTCATAAATGGTTTCTGTATAGAAATGTTTAACTGGTGTTTTGATTGGAAATGGTGGATGCATGCATATATTCGTATGGCCATAGTTGGTTCATATATATATATATATATATATATATATATATATATATATATATATATATATATATATATATTGAACAAGTTCATGTTTTAAGTCTGTTCTCGGGAGATTTGTCTCATTTACTTAACTCATGCAGTGCCCTGGTTGGATTTCCCCGAAGGCACCTCCTTCCAGGAAGGTTCCCTCACCATACAGAGAGGAGTGAGTTCCTTGAAAGGACTACCATTTTAGTAAGTCCATGAAGTTGTTTCATCCTTGTCACCGAAAGTAGCTTAGCAGGGATACCTCTCGGCATTTCGATGTTTCGGCACCCGCGAATCCTAAGGGTCAGTTTTTTTGTATTCGACAGATGTGAAATCTCGATGTGAGAAACCCCAAAACGATACAGTGTGAATAGATGTTTGATGTTTCGGTGTTTCAGCACTCGGGAATCCTAAGGGTCAGTTTCCTTGTATTCGCTAGATGCAAAATCCCGATGTGAGAAACCACGAAACGATAGAGTGTGAATAGATGTTTGATGTTTCGACGTTTCGACACCCGAGAATCCTAAGGGTCAGTTTCCTTGTATTCGCCAGATGCGAAATCCCAATGTGAGAAACCTCGAAATGATAGAGCGTGAATAGATGTTTTTATGTTTCGGCGTTTCAACACCTGGGAATCCTAAGGGTTAGTTTCCTTGTATTTTCCAGATGCGAAATTCCGATGTGAGAAACCCCGAAATGATAGAGCGTGAATAGATGTTTGATGTTTCAGCGTTTCGACACCGGGGAATCCTAAGGGTCAATTTCCTTGTATTCACCAGATGTGAAATCCCGATGTGAGAAACCTCGAAATGATAGAGTGTGAATAGATGTTTGATGTTTAGACATTTTGGCACTCGGGAATTCTAAGGGTCAGTTTCCTTGTATTCGCCAGATGCAAAATCCTGACTTGCGAAACCTTGAAATGAACTTAGCGTTGTATATAT
>ML785193.1:467941-537521 GCA_009831015.1 Picea engelmannii | reverse complement strand
AGTGTGAGACCTCCTGTCTTCGCATGTCACGAAATCCTAACTTGGGAAACCCTGAAATGAACTTAGCATTGTATATATATAAATTGATGTTTCGGAGTTTCGGCTCCCAGAAACTCAAGTGCAAGACCGTCTGTCTTTGCATGTCGCGAAATCCTGACTTGCAAGACCCTGAATTGAAATTAGCATTATATATATATATCGACGTTTCGGAGTTTCGAATCCTGCAAATTCAAGTGCGAGACCTCTTTTCCTTGCATATCGCGAAATCCCGGTACGCGAAGTCCCGGTAGGTGAAATCCTGAAGTGGCTTGGTGTGAATAGGATTTCGGGTTTCGGGGTTTGACGAGTCGAAGAAATCGACTCCCTTGCATTTCGACCTCCCGATTTCTGAAGTCCCGAAATGCGAAAGGCGCCTCTTGGCTTAGCTTGGGGTCACAACCGATGGACACATGGAAGTGAATCCTACACTTGCTGCGTGAATTGTACACGACGAATTTTCAAGGAAAGAACCAGTGAATTGGTTTGGTGAAGGTCTCGATTGGGAGACCTAGCCTACGCTAGAACCTCGTAGGAATTCAGAAACTTTTCCCCTCGATAATGAAGGAGAAAGAAAAAAGGTGAAAAATCTTAGTTCCCATAGTGGGTGTGTTACAATGACTGTTATCACTGAAATCTCATCCGCACATGGTTACAGGAATCTAGAATCTCCAAATAGCTATTAGTTCACCCATGGACCAAAATTACCAAAAATGCATTCTGAAAAGGTCCAAAACTATACAACCAGTTATAAAATCAAGATGCGCTATGACTATATAGGAAGTGCGCGCACATGTGCCATCAAAAAACGACGAAAAATCGCACATGTGCCTGATGCGCGACTGTGGACGCAAAAAGCCGTGCACACCTCAGAATGATGCATTTATGATGTTGGTCGGCCTCCCACCCACTTATGGTTCAACTTCCAAGCCGATTTGACATCCAAATCTCAACTGAATCCGGCTGGGTGGCTGGTCAAAGACCTAAAGGTGCCCTAAAAAGTCCCTTGTTCACACTAAAAACTGGTTACATAATACCTCAAAGTTGTGCTATAAAAAGAGGCCATGGTTGCACTACATTTCAAGGAATTCATTTGTAAGGTTATGCTATAGCTATTCTCTTGGGGAATCCTCTTTTCTCATCAAGAGCATACTAGCACCATTCCATTTGAGCTATTCAAATTACCTTTTGAGTGAATTAGCTTGGGATTCTTTCACCATTTCTTTCAAGTTTTCAATTTGTAAGAACAACTCAATCTTGGGGGTTCAAGAGCCCTCCCTTGGGGGAAGAGGGGACCCAAAGTCTCCCTTTCTCTTCGGTGTTTTCTTTTCACTAATAAAATCCTTTCCATTGGTGACACGAGTCTTGTTTGTTTCTTGTTCTTATGTCCTTATGCACTATAGTTTAATTGTTTTTATCATTCCTCGTTTAATTTCTAGCTTAGTATTTTATGATTTATTCTTCTAACCATTTCCTTTACTATTGTCTTGCTTAGATAAACCAACTAAGCTTGTAATCACCTCTATTTTTCTCATTTAGGTGACAAAAGAGGTGCAACAGATTGGCGAATCCACTGGGGAAATGTATCAATTTCCTACCCCATTTGGGTTATTTTAGCTCTTATTTCCTTTTATTTAACTTGCAGGTACCATAATCGGCCCAAGCCGACCTACAGGAAGCTAAATTCAAAGCTGATTTGAAGGAATTTCATCTAGAATTTTCTTCACGGTCGTGTGACAGTTGTGCAGGGGTTTATCGGCCCACAGTCGCACATCGTGTGCACGTGTGCAAAAATCACTATCTTACTCAGTGCCTTCTGCACGCATGTGCCCATCAGTCTCTTTTAGTTCGCACATTGACGCTTAGAGCACCTCTGTCTATTCTGAGGCACGCGCACCTGTGCAAAAAAAATACACATTGTAAGATTTTTCTGATCTATGGAGGGCCCATAGACTTCTTAAAATTGATTCCATGCATGTTGTAATTTGCACTACACTTACATTCCCTCTCCATATAAAGGGATTAGTCAAAACACATAGGCACTTAGGGGTTAAAATCATAACTTTCCCTCTTTTTTTGTCATTTTTTTCGCATGGATGGCTTACTTTTGTTGGACACACCTACCACACTTAGAGGGGGGGTGAATGTGTGTGGGGCCCTTTTTCCAAAAACTTCCCTATTGCACAAAAAATCATCAACTAACACTCAACATTTATTCATTACCCATTGTTGTCATTTATAACCAGTTAGATGTAGGCACATATCGTCAACATATATCAACAATATATCATCAACAAGTCATCACCACAATGAACACAAAGAACACAAGTTGTATGTACAATTTTATTTTTATTACAGACTACAATCCTTGGGGTTTATCAGCAACAACTGAATAGAGTACAACTCTACAAGAGCACCAGCTCTATATGCAAGACACAACTTACATTCTCAGCACCAACTGAGATGAGGCAAAAATCCTCAAAAGATATCAATCTGTCAACAGGTACGTGACCTGTCAGCAGTGCAACCCACATGTGCACGCACCCTGGCTCACTACAGCCTGTGTGTGAACGCGTCTAGTGTATAATGAAACAAGCATATGCTTTTAAGAAACTAGGGTTTTGCATTTCTTCACATGCTCAAATCCTCTGCAACCTGCAATCACTTTCTATTCTATCTTCCACTGTCCAAAATGACCCACATCTAGTCACAACACATCCAAGCTCTCCAATATCTTTCTCATGCTCCACAACAAATCAATATGAATTCTATCTCAATCATGTATAAATAACTAGTATACCATAGCATTCATGTCACTACTGAATCACAAGAGTGTTGCTTACTCCATCAACCAAATCAACCAAACTAAACCACATCATAGAAACCATACCAAGAATTCCCTAAGAATTCATAACATATCAAACAATAGTATCCATCAAGACAATAATGTAACCATACCAGTGTCTTAGTGATATATCTGGGGCCATAGAATGCAGATTTGGAACCTTCCTCATCATCCAAGAGCTTGGCACCAACTCAAACAAAAATCTCCATGATTTTATCCACTCCACGCTCCCTGCACACATTCATCCTGCGTGTACACTCACCCTATACACAACCAGCCCATGTGTACATGCACCCTATACACAAACAACCCGCGTGGACATCAGAAAATAGGGTTTTCTGTGAATCCGAGACTTTTGTCGTCAAGATCTCTGACATTTCCAAAACTTTGATGCATCCATGAGATCCTCCTCTCGCTCTCTTTCTTATAATAGATCTTCAATCATGCTCAAGAGATCCACACCAATATGATGCTCTCACAAGAAGATCTCCATCAATACTCCACAATATATTCACAAGAAGCTCTCCATTGATCCACAAAAGGATTCTCACCAAATGTACCTTTTACAAGAGATCATAGCTTCTTATTTATACTTTCATCTTCTAGGTCACTTAACCCATTTTAGGTTACTTAACTCATTTCTAGGTCACTTAACCTATTTTCCTTATTTTAGGGTTAACCACTTTCTATGAATAGAAAGTTCTCCAATACTTTATCATTTAAATATTCCTTCTTGATTTTGTCACCTCATTTTATCATTTAAATAATCTTTCTTGATTTTTTCACTTTACTTTATCATTTAAATAATGATTTATTTTTTTCAAGCATTTTGATTTCTTTGACCTTTTGGGGCTTCAAGCCATCATATGGGGTTCCTTCAACTTCGTAGAACCATAACTCTCAAACCGTGAGGAGTTATGTGACATTCCACATACCACCGGAAATGGCATGTCAAGCACTATCCATCTAGGATAGTTTCACCAACAACATCATTGATATTCATCTCATTAATCCACATGCAAGCATGGGTCCTCCAACTATTATTCTAGGATAACTCAATCCGTAAAGTGTCTTTCCGTGAGGGCTTTCACCATAAGGGGACCACTTGGGAGTTCATCCACTTGTGCACCTTATCAACCATGATAAGACAATAATGATTCATCTTTGCATCAATTCACCACTGCATCATATATATCAACTATGCATCATGTATCAATGATAACTCATTGATCCATCTTCATTAATGCATCATATCAATGATCCATCTTTATCAATTGGTTTCTACTTAGACATCTATCATTCTCATCAAGGGCATCATATCAATGATCCATCTTTATCAATTGGTTTCCACTTAGACATCTATCATTCTCATCAAGGGCATCATATCATTGATCCATCTTTATCAATTGGTTTCCACTTGGACATCTATCATTCTCATCAAGGGCATCATTTCAATTGGTTTCCACTTGGACATCTATCATTCTCATCAATGCATATTCATTGTTCATCAATCATCAATCAATCAATTACTTGACATCAATTAATGACATCAATCAAACCAAACCATTTACATCAATGACATATGATCCACCAATCTCCCAAATAATCAAACCATTGGCATCAATGACAACATGATCCAACAATCTCCCCCTTTGGAATTGATGGAAATACCAACATTGATGTCAACTCCAATTACCAATTATTGATGTCAACATGTAGACCAGGCATTCTCTTCATCAATAGTCAATGTGACTATCTCTCCACATCAATCTCTCCCATGAATAGACATCAATCACATCAATGTGATTATCTCTCCCCCTTTGACATCAATGGAAAAGGGCCATTCTCCTCTTGGGGTTGTTCCCCCTGTCTTGTTTCCGCTGAATAATCTCTCCCCTTTTGAACAAGGGATATCAATCTGATGTAATGCTGAAAACACATCGAACATACTCCCCCTGTGACCATCGCTCCCGCTAGAATTATGCCTCTGTGCTCTTTCTTCAAATATAGGTCTCTTTTCTAGGTATGTATCTGATAAATATCTCCTCCTAGAATCATGGGAAGAAGAATGACTCCCCCTAAGGGTATGTCTCCCCCTATCTTCTCTGAAAGATGAACAATATGCTACCATATGATGATCCTTGGACCTATTCATGCATCAAACTTGTGCTATACCATTCATCATGAAGCAAAATATATGTCAACAATGAAATAGAAAATCATGAACAATATATCCACCAAGTGCATGTACCAAAATGTGCCCACCATGCACAACACCCATGTACATAAACCATGTACATCAACAATGTGCCAAAAGATATCATCCATGAAATGTATCCACCATATGACAACATGTGCATCTACCAATATGCCAACATGTGCATACACCAATATTCCAATTATGTGCATAAACCAACATGCCAAACAATGTATCATATCACTCATGATACGTCTCCATCATGAACCAAGTGCCACGCACCCAATATTTATTTTTATTATACCATTCTGTGATCTCACCATGAAAACCTGCAAAAAATAGTGTCAGAACCTGCAATAAACAATGTTAGACCCTGGAATACAGAGTTATACCATCACATCAAACTCCAAGCCATGTGCATTGCCTTTTCCCCAAGGCTTTTCAACATACACGCGGCCTGCTGCACAACTGAGACGCAACCTATTCAAGGTTAGCATGCGTGTACACGCAACTGTCACCATTGTTACCTACGTGTGCCTTAGTAGATGACACTTTTGAACTTCCCTTCAATATTTCACTCTGATCTGGCTACTTTGTCTTCTTCACCCACTTCTATAGATGACCCTTCTCTTCATAACTTGAGCTCTGAGTATCCATCTTTTCGAAGATGTCTCCCTTTCTAACTTAATTCCTTCTTCTATCCATGCTATGTGAATTCCTCATCATGGACTTTCTTCTTGTGTTCCAGCTGTTAGTAACATTTCTTGTCATAGGCACAAGAGTATTCAAGTCTGCAAGTAGCATGAGAAGTCCCCGAGTGCAACACGAAAAATTCTCATTTCAAGCTTCCAAGCGAGTAAGCGGGCGAAATTATGTTGTTGACGGTCCAAATTCATCCATAAGAGAAGATCGACGGATGGCGGGAAATCACGGTTAGAGGAGCTGTGTCGAGATTATTGAAATGGATAGCGCCCGTATTATGTGCAGGAATGGATGGTAGCCGTCCATCCCAAAGGACGCGTGGCACGAGATCTAGCCACGTCGGCATTTCAACATTCGGGAGTTCGAAGGGTAAGAGTTCCATGTCATTCTACATCTCGAAACCCCAAACCCCGAAGCTCTAAAAGCACCCAAAGTTGGGCCTGCAGTATCACAGAGAAATCTCATCCGTCTATCCACAGGAGACACCCAGTGCGTGATTAGGATCCTCATCGTTTCTCCCATCGCAATTTCGAGGCGCAAGGAGAAACTCCATCATATTCCCAATGCGCGAGGTGCTGGGAGTGTCCAGGACCCGGGCCCACAACATCATCGAGTGAGTTCAGGACCGTCAGATCTAAGAGGACATGTGATGCCCAATTAGGCCATCTCGGCATTTCGCTCATCGCGATTATGATAAGTGAGGATTAACTCCTTCCTATTCACAAATGACGAAAGAACCTTTGAGAGTAAACACAGGGTCACAGCCCGTGATCACTGAAAAATAAAGGGGCTGTGCAAAAGGGGCCAAAGGCGTCGGGTTTCAGTCACAGAGAGGCCCATCATGACCTCTAGGTGCCATCGGATCTGATCTCAATCCTGTTTCTTGCTTGGAGTAAATGAAGGTGAGAGGGGGTGGTTGAAACCTCTCCTTGTTCATTAAGTGTAAGGTATGGAGGGTATCACAAGTGGTCTACTCGAGAGGGTCCTATGTACCAATTTTTCCAAAGAAGCCATGCCGAGTCCTCGAATAGCTAGAGGAGGTCTGCACATGCTAACTCGGCTCTTAATGGCTAAGCTACTCCCCTTACAAGAGCCATGCGCATTTAAGGTGGCGTATGACAGGGAATATCCTTTTGAATTTGGTTGAAGGGACACCACGCCTTGGATGACTGATCATGCCTCTGTTAGGCAAATTTTTCTGAGTATATAGACTCAGTCTTTGTATTTTGTAATCTATCGATGGTTGAGCAAGGCTCCCTGTTGTAAGACTTTAATGAAGCACTGTTATTCTGGTTATGCATGGACTCTTGAGACTTCTTGCCTTATGAATGTCAGTTTCTTCCATGTCTTTGTTTGCACTGCATTAGAGTAGCTCGGAACTGGAGGATCCAGTCAAGTTGTGACTGTTATAGGATGATGTAGGTTGGATCACTGTAACAGTTGCACTGTTTCTAATCAATCTCTGTGATCTTCTTAGCGCTGAATGACTTGGAATTGGAGGATCTATTCAAGTTCCCCTTTCAGTTTCCCGAATCCCTAAACCAAGAGGATCTTGCATTCAGAGTTTTTCCTCTACGAACTGTTGAAAGGCCTGTTGCCTGAGGTAGTTTGTTCACTCCTCTCACTAAGTCTTCAACCTGATCATCTTTAAATCAACTCACTAACTGAAGTTAGATCAAGACCTCCTTTGTTCCTTACATTCCAGACCCATTCCCTAGATTAGAGTGATATATTATCGAGTCTCTACCCATTCGATCACCCATTAAAATTTATCGTGACATAAAAATGATGGGCGTTGGGCTCTACTCCTACAAGCAATCCAGGAGTGACTTCTGACGCTAACATTTATGGTGTTGTTTCCTGGAACGAAGTTGAATATTTTCCCTGGGATTGAACGACATTGAGCCTCTGATTCTGAAGGTGCATCATGTATCAGATCCTTTGAAGATTTCTACTGTGCACCTGGTGACTCCATTGTGACGAATCCACTGTGGCGAACTTGCTGCGTTAATCGTGTCTTTCATAGGCAGACACACGCGGTCTCATGCACAGTTGCCTCTAGCTACACCTGAAACTGATCCAGAGGTGGTTCTTAGGAAAGGAAAGGCCTCTGAAGAAGAATCTTCCACTGCCGAGATAGGTAATCTGCCATCTCCTTCTGTAGGAACTCCATTTTCTCCTCCTCAGTTTCTTAATAGACCTCTTTTTGAGGTTTTCCATTTCATGAATTTTGGCAGTGTTCCTGCTGATTTTTCCCCTTCTGGTCTAGGATTGGAGAGAGAAACCCTTGTCACTCCCCTCTCCTATGAAGTTGTACTCTGGCGTAGACCCAGGACCGCAGACGATTTCCCCACTCCTATCTTTACCACTCCTCCTCTCGTTACTATTACCACTCCTGCACAAAAAGGAGCTTCTGCTGACTTGAGCCCATTAGCCTTCTCCTTAACTCCTCTTTTATTTCCCATTCCACTTTGAGACTCATTCCCAGTAGCCCCTTCGCGAACTACTTCTCCTCCAAATTCTCCTCCACCTAATATTCCTATGGCTGGTGCTAATCCCCCTCTAAATAGAATGGACGCCATAGTCACTGCCAAATATGCTCCCTTAATCCTACCCCATTGTATGAATCCTCTCCCTGCTGGAGATTACATGAAGTATATGCCCAAGTTAACAGAGGAAGGGGACATAACTGCAGAAGAGCACTTGGTTGCTTTCTACAGTTATGTAGACAACCTGAACATTGAAAATGAAGATTTCTAGATGAGATTCTTCATCCAGAGCCTGGATGGTGAGGTGAGGAAATGGTTTAGAGGATTGGCCCCTGGATCTATTGCTGGGATCGAAGCCCTAGATAGTGTTTTCCTGAAGCAGTGGGGAGATATGAAGGATTTCATGTATTACATGACAGAGTTCGGGTCTTTGAAGAATATGGAAGGAGAGTTTGTCTCTGACTTCTCCAAAAGATTCAACAAGATGTATAACAAGATCCCTGCCGAAATAAAACCTTCAAAAGCCTCAGCCAAGATTTCTTATGCTAGTGCTTTTGGCCCTGATTTCTGTCTTTTATTGAGAGAAAGAAGAGCCACCTCCTTAGCTCAAATGCAAGATGCGTCCATAGAAGTGGAATATAATGTATTAGAAGCTGATAGATTGAGGAACAAGGCTGACGCAGACAGAAGAAAGGGAAGATCGAAAACCTCAACTTTTGGCCCATTGGTGCCCCACCCTCAAGTGGATGAACTGACCAAGATGGTGAAGTCTATGTCTGCAGAGATGGAGAGAATGAAGGTGGAGGGGTGGCAAGCATACAAGGGCCCTCAAAATGCCAAAAAAAAAGGAGGTTTCAGGAGGCCAAACAATATTACTTCCCCGACTGTGCAAAGAGAGAGGGGAAGAGATAGAGAAGACCAGAAAATTTAGGCCCCTTTTCAAAACAATTTTATGGTCGAGGAAGAAGAGGGGGAAATAGATGAGCTTGCTCCTGAAATATATTTCTTCAGAGACACTCCTCCTTTTCTTCATCTCACTCAATCAGCATACGAGGAGTCTCTCATGAAAAGTCAGCTAAATGAATTGAGCAAGTGAGACAAGGCTAGTGGCAGCCACGACAACTATGATCTGAGGTCTAAGAAAAAGACAATAGCACCTGATGCTCCTAAGAATTTCACTAGAACAGAGAAACATACTAATGAAGTAGAAGACATTCATAGAGGTAAGAAGACCTGACCCCTCTCTCCCATAGTCCAGAGTCATGTTCCCAAAATAAGATAAATCTCGAAGCTGATATCTTCTTTTAATTTTGAGCATGAAATTCAAAAGATCAGAATCCTTGTGCCCCTAACCGAATTGATTAAACATGAAGGGTTCAAGAAACGCTTCTCTGAGATTTTACAGTCTGAGGACTCGTGCCTTCCCATAGACTCCATCAATTTGAAGGATAAAAAGCCTGCAATTATTCTAGGTCATATGGTAGAAGATAGGAATGACTCATCCCCTCCCTTCTACACTTCCTTGAACATACATGACCAAGTACTACACAACTACTTGTTGGATTCAAGGGCTTCTCACAACCTCATGCCCAAAACGGTCATGGAAGAGTTAGGGTTAGAATTCACCCGAGCCTATCATGACCTCTATTCCTTTGACTCCAGAAAATTCCAATGTCTAGGAGTTATCAAAGACCTTGTCGTGACCTTGTTTCAGTTGCCCATGAAAAGTGTGGTCATGGATATTGTAGTGGTTGATGTCGCCCCCAAGTTTGATATGTTGTTATCAATATATTGGATAAAACGACTGGGGGGAAATTTGCAGATGGACCTCACATATGCTACTATCCTGGTGTTTGGGGGAGAACATAAGAGGTTATACAGAGAAGCCCAATTGGCCTATATAATCAGTGACGAAGCCAACCTTGCCAACCATCCCATTTTTGCCATGGACATTGATTTAGGTTCCATTGTACTACAACTCACTAATGCTCCCGAGCCTCCTCTAAAGCTCAGAAAGCCACCCACCACTTCCCATAAATTTCCTCCCTCCATCACCCCCGTCTAGAAAATGTTCTTTGACGGAGCCTTTTCCAGGGAAGGCACTGGAGCTGGGGTGTTTTTTATGTCACCTGCTCAGGAAACCATGGCTTTGTCATACAAACTAGAATTTGAAGCTGCCAAAAATGTGGTAGAGTATGAAGCTCTTATCCTAGGATTAAGAGCTGCAAGGGAAATGGGAATTCAGGAAGTAGCAGTGTTCAGAGATGCAGAGTTGGTGGTCCAGTAGATAAAAAACGCTTATCAGGCTAAGCATCCTCAACTTAGGAGTTACAAAAATGAGGTATGGGACCTAATTGACAGTTTATTCTCAGCACTTAACATTTCTTTCATCCCAAGAGAGAAGAACACAATGGTGGATTCCCTGGCCACATCAACAAGCAATTTCAAAGTGCCCTTGCCACCCAAATTCAGATATGATGTGGAAGTAAAATACAGGCCCTCCATACCTGACAACGTCAAACATTGGAAGGTATTCGAGGATGATCTCGAGATAAAGAAATTCTTGGAGACTGTCGAAGAATTTTCGGATATGCATATCGACCAAGACTTTATCTCTGAAGAGAAGCTTGATGGGGGTAATTTTCTGAATAAGATTGCAGAGCGCAACATTGTGCAGCTGCCCAACAATCATATTCCAAGGGGATTGGTTCCTTTAGAAAGGATTTTTGATAAAAATGATGTGGCGTTAAAAGGGGAGATCTCAGAAGATGACATTGATACAATTCAGTGCAACATTGGCCCTAAGAGTGAGCCCAAGCATGTCAAATTGTCAAGAAGTCTGACAAAGGAGCAGAGGTCTGGATACATTGGACTTTTGAGGGAATTTGTTGATGTTTTCGCATGGACCTACAAAGACCTCAAAACATATGACACTTCTGTCATCGAGCATAAAATCCCATTGAAAGGGGAGGCAAAGCCATTTAGGCAGAAGCTAAGACAGATCAATCCTATGCTGCTGCCTATTATGGAGAGGGAAGCGAAGAAGTTGCTGCAAGCCCAGATCATCGTACCACTGAGATATTTAGAGTGGGTGGCCAACTTGGTACTAGTAAGGAAAAAGAATGGAGAAATCAAACTCTGTGTAGACTTCAGAAACCTGAACATGAGCTCACGAAAGGATAACTACCCCTTACCAAAGATGGAACATATACTGCAGAGGGTAACATGAGCATCCAGGATGTCCATGATCGATGGTTTCTCTGGCTACAATCAAGTCTCTGTTCTACCTGAGGATAGGGAAAAGACAACATTTACCACTCCATGGGGCACATTCATGTATGCCAAGATGTCGTTTGGATTAATGAATGAAGAGGAAACGTTTCAGCGTGCCATGGACATAGCTTTCATTGGGGAAAAGGATAAATTCTTGGTTGTCTATATGGATGAAATCATAGTGTTTTCAAAATATGATAAAGAACATTGTTGTCATCTCAGGAAGGTTTTCCTGAAATGAAGGAGTTTTAGCATTTCATTAAACCCCAAGAAATCTCTGTTTTCCATGCAGGAGGGAAAGTTATTGGGCCACATAGTATCAGCGGAAGGAGTCAGGATTGACCCTAGAAAAGTTGAGGCAATACAAGCCTTATCAATCCCGAGGTCCAAGAAGGAGGTCCAATCTTTCCTTGGTAAGATTAATTTTCTAAGGAGGTTTATGCCTAACTTTGTTGAGGAGGTAAAACTTATAACAACCATGTTAAGGAAAGGAAATGAAGTGAGGTGGACTTCCGAAGCACAACATTTCTTTTGAGCAAATAAAGAAGGCCCTGACTGAAGCCCTTATTGTTATTAGTCCCGACTACTCAAAGGATTTCCTTATTTTCTCCTTTTCCTCACTCGACACGGTGGCTGCTGTTTTATTACAGACAAACGAGATTGGGCTAGAGTAGCCTGTTGCCTATTTCAGACGATCATTGAGGGATGCCGAGGTCAGGTATGACACTATGGAAAAGCAGGCCTATGCCCTAGTAAAGGCTCTCAAGGAATTTAGAATGTATGTCCTGCAGTAAAAAATCATCGCTTATGTCCCCTCAGCTGCTATTAAAGACATTTTTATTCAACCTGACATAGACGGGAGAAGGAGTAACTGGATAGCCAAGATTCTGGAATTTGACCTAGAAATAAAGCCTACCAAATTGATCAAAGATCAAGGTTTAGCCAAGTTGTTGGCTGAAGCCAATTGCCAATCTTTGGGGATAAGTTTCATCAACGAATGTTCAAGAATTCAGCAAGGTCGGTTTTCTGACATGGACCCTCAAATGGAGCCCCCATTGGCTCGATGTCCTTGGTATAAGGATGTCATATACTTTTTGCAAGAGTTGTGGCCTCCAGACGACCTGCAAAGAAACAAGGCAAAATCTCTGAAGCTCAAATCAGTCAGATATTGCCTTATCGATCAAGTTTTATATTGGAAAGACCCCTTGGGTTTTCTTTTGAAATGTGTAGATCCGCAAGAGGCTGACAGGATCATGGTTGAATTTCACAATAGCCTATGTGGAGGGAATCATTTATGGAAAACCACAGCCTACAAAATCCTCAGGGTTGGATACTACTAGCCCACCGTATTCACTGATGTTTGTAGAAGGGTCAGAGCCTGCATCAAATGTCAAAAATTTCCAGGAAAACAATAGCTCAAATCTTTGTTGTTAAATCATGTGGTTGTTCCAGGACCTTTCCATCAATGGGGCCTAGATTTCATTGGAGAAATTCACCCCGCACCCAGTGGGTAGAACAGATGGATCCTGACTGCCATAGATTTCTTTACCAAGTGGATAGAAGCTATCCCTACCAGGAGTGCTTCCCACAAGGTAATCATTGGATTCCTGGAAGACCTCATCACAAGATTCAGCTGCCCAAGTAAGATTGTCACGGATAACGCAGCCTCTTTTAGGGCTGAGCCATTAGCCAAGTTCTGTGAGCAATTCAAGATCAAGCTGACTCACTCCACCCCATACTATCTCTAAGGCAATGGTTTAGCAGAGTCCTCCAACAAAATCCTGATAAGAATCATCAAAAGACTGTTGGAAGACAATAAAAAGGCTTGGCACTCAAGATTGAAATTCTCTCTATGGGCCAATCGAGTGACCACAAAGAGGTCCATAGGCATCTCTCCTTTACAACTAGTCTATGGAACAGAGGCTGTTTTTCCTTCTCATTTAGCCATTCCTGTAGCAAAATTCCTTTAGGATCATCAAGGGGAACCTGATGACATGATCAGAAGAATTCATCAGCTAGTGGAAGTCCAGCAGGTCAGGGAGCAGGTAATGGGCAGAATTCAGGACCATCAACAAAGGATCAAGCAATTTTTTGATAAGAAGGTCAAGAATGAAGAGTTTTAGATAGGAGACCTGGTGCTGAGATGGGATGCTCCTAAACAAGATAAAGGCAAGCACGAAAAATTTGAATCCCTGTGGATAGGGCATTTCAAAGTATCTGAAGTATTCTCGAATAACACCTACAGGGTATGGGATTTAAAGGATCGGGAAGTTTTCAATGGCGCTGTGAATGGGCATTTCCTAAAAAGATTTTTCTCCTGAGCCGCACATGGCTCTTTCACGATTGTAAATATTGTTTTTCTTTCCGCCTTTAAGTTTTAAATAAATGACTCCATAGCCCAACAGCAAGGCACTGGAAATGCAAAATGAGTCCTTAGAGCATCACAGGAATAACTCTATCCCCCATGGAGCCTAAATGTTAGTAGCATTTCTTGTCCTAGGCACAAGAGTATTCAAGTCTGCAAGTTGCATGAGAAGCGCCCGAGCGCAACGCGGAAAAATATCGTTTCAAGCTTCCAAGCGAGTAAGTGGGCGAAATTATGTTGTCGATGGTCTAGATTCATCCATAAGAGCAGATTGACGGATGGCGGGAAATTGCAGTTAGAGGAGTTGCGCTGAGATTATCGAAATGGATAGCACTTGTATTATGTGCAGGAATGGATGGTAGCCATCTATCCCAAAGGACGCATGGCGCGACATCTAGCCACGTTGGCGTTTCGACATTTGGGAGTTCGAAGGGTAAGAGTTCCATGTCATTCTACATCTCGAAACCCCGAACCATGAAGCTCCAAAAGAACCCAAAGTTGGGCTCGCAGTATCATAGAGAAATCTCAGTTGTCTATCCACAGGAGACACCTGGCGCGTGATTAGGCTCCTCGCCATTTCGCCCATCACGATTTCGAGGTGCAAGGAGAAGCTCCATCATATTCCCGATGTGCGAGGTGCCGGGAGTGTCCAGGACCCGAGCCCACAACATCACCAAGTGATTTTAGGACCATCAAATCTAAGAGGAAGCGTGATGCCCAATTAGTCCATCTTGGCGTTTCACTCATCGTGATTGTGATAAGCGAGGATTAACTCCTTCCTATTCACAAATGCCGAAATAACCTTTGAGAGTAAACGTAGGGTCACAACCCGTGACCACCGAAAAATAAAGGGGTTGTGCAAAAGGTGCCAAAGGCATCGAGTTTCAGTCACAGAGAGGCCCACCACGATCTCCAGGTGCCATCAGATCCGATCTCAATCTTGTTTCTTTCTTGGAGTAAATGAAGGTGATAGGGGGTGGTTGAAACCTCTCCTCGTTCATTAAGTGTAAGGTATGGAGGGTTTGGCAAGCGGTCTGCTCGAGAGGGTCCTATGTACCAATTTTTCCAAAGAAGCCATGCCGGGTCCTCGACTAGCCAGAGGAGGTCTGCACACGCTAACTCGGCTCTTAATGGCTCAGCTACTCCCCTTACAGGAGCCATGCGCAGTTAAGGTGGCGTCTGATAGGGAATATCCTTCTGAATTTGGCTGAAGGGACACCACTCCTTGGATGACTAAACATGCCTCTATTAGGCGAATTTTTCTGAGTATATAGACTCAGTCTTTGTATTTTGTAATCTATCGATGGTTGAGCAAGGCTCCCGGTTGTAAAACTTTAATGAAGCACTGTTATTCTGGTTATGCATGGACTCTTGAGACTTCTTTCCTTATGAATGCCAGTTTTTTCCATGTCTTTGTTTACACTGCATTAGAGTAGCTCGAAATTGGAGGATCCAGTCAAATTGTGACTATTATAGGATGATGTAGGTTGGATCACTGTAACAATTGCGCTATTTATAATCAGTCTCTGTGATCTTCTTAGAAATGAATGACTTGGAATTGGAGGATCCCGTCAAGTCCCCCCTTTCAGTTTCCCAAAGCCCTAAACCAAGAGGATCTTGCATTCATAGTTTTTCCTCTACGAACTGTTGAAAGCCCTATTGCCTGAGGTAGTTTGTTCACTCCTCTCACTAAGTCTTCAACTTGCTCATATTTAAATCAACTCACTGACTAAAGTTAGATCAAGATCTCCTTTGTTCCTTACATACCAGACCCAGTCCCTGGATTAGAGTGATATCTTCCCGAGTCTCTACCCATTCGATCACCCATTAAAATTTATCATGACATAAAACTGATGGGCATTGGGCTCTGCTCTTGCAAGCAATCCAAGAGTGACTTCTGATGCTAACACCAACACTCCTGGGATTTGTGGCCAAATCCACTACAGCTGTAGCATCTCATGGAGTTACAATAAAAAACAATGTGTTCTACTTGATCACATCTCCAACACCTCATGGTGTTATATATTCTTCCATTATATCTTCGTTAATAAGATCTACACTCAAAATATTTGTGGCCATATCCATTACATGAATAACAATACCCATGAAAAACACTTTCATACCTTTGCTTTAGTGTCCCAAGAATGGCTTCTTGATGTCTTCCTTGCTTTGTTCTTTTGAAATTTTCTTTGCCTTGTGTAGATGGTTGTTTTGCAACATTGTCTTCCTTCTTTGATGGACTTACCTCATGCTTCTTTGAGGTTCTTGCTTCAGCATGTTTATATTCTCCTTTATATCCAAGACCTGATTTATCATATGATGGTCATTGACATTCCAAGATCTCATCCAAGATTCTTGAGCTATTCAAGAATTTGTTTGACTTTTCCACCTTCTTTCTAAGGTCAACAATTTCAGCTTCTAATTTGCAACATGAATCTTCCCTTTCATTTATTTGAATCTTCAATAGTTCCTCTATTCTTTTGGCTTCTTCAATTTGGGTCTTGAGATGGAAAATAGTTTCAAAACTTTTACTAATCTCTTCTTCTACATTCATATCCTCTTTTCCATCTTTTAGTCTTTTGATCTCTTCTTCCTTTTCTTCTAATTTAGTCTTATTGGTCTCTTCTTGTTCCTTGATCATTTCTTTTAACTTCAAGATGTGCCTTAGAATTCTCTTAAGAAACTTCTTAGTGTTATCCAAAAGATAGTTATAGTCTGTATAATAATGATCACTTCTATATATATATAAACCCTCTTCCATTTCCTTTTGAAGTTTTAATAGATTTCCTTCTATTCTTTTCATGGGATAAATATCATCAAACTTTACACAAACAGTTTCTACATCTTCTTCTTCACTTGTAGAGAAAAATTCATCATCATCATTGCAATCAAGGGTTTCTGAGTGTTCTTTACCTTCATTTGAAGTATCTTCACTTTCTTTCTTTTTGCCAACATCAACACATAATTTTTTTCCTTCGTCTTCAAGATCTTCCTTTGTGCTATCATCACTTGATTATTTATCTTCACTTGAAATGTTTTCAAAATCACATTTAGAAATACTGCATTCAAGAGTTTGTGATGATTATTTACCTTTTATGAACTTGATGGAGTGGTCTTCAATTTCTTCTTTCTCTTCCTTGCTTTGATATGTCTCTTCTAGATTTAGCCATAGATCCTTGGTGGAAGTGCATTGTCCCATGCTCTCTTTGATAGGGCTTGGGATTCCACTAAGAATTGTCTTGAGAGCCAATGCATCATTCTTCGTTCCTTCCCTTTGAGCTACAAACTTTAACTTATTATTCAATGGAACATATCCACCGATGGTTGCCTTCCAAATAGATGCTCCCATTGTCTTCAATTACACTCTCATCTCTATTCTCCAAGTAGAATAGTTTTCCTCATCAAGGATTGGAACTTCATCATCCATTTGTGTGTCTATGGATCTCCTTCAATCTTGTTAAGGCTTGTAGTGAAGGCCTGCTCTGATACCAATTGTTGGACACACATACCACACTTAGAGGGGGGGTGACTGAGTGTGGGGCTCTTTTTCCAAAAACTTCCCTCTTGCACAAAAACTCATCAATTAGCATTCAACATTTATTCATTACCCGTTGTTGTCATTTATAACCAGTTAGATGTAGGCACATATCAACAACATATATCAACAATATATCATCAACAAGTCATCACCACAATGAACACAAATAACATAATATGTATGTACAATTTTCTTTTTATTACGGACTACAATCCTTGGGGTTTATTAGCAACAACTAATTAGAGTACAACTCTACAAGAGCACCAACTCTATATGCAAGACTCATCTTACATTCTCAGCACCAACTGATATGAGGCAAAAATACTCAACATGTACGCGACCTGTCAGCAGTGCATTCCATGTGTGCACACACCTTGGCTCACTACAGCCCCTATGTGAACATGACCAATGTATAATGCAAGAAGCATATGCTTCTAAGCAAATAGGGTTTTTCTTTTCTTCACATGCTTAGATCCTCTGCAACCTGCAATCACTTTCTCTTCTGTCTTCCACTATCCAAACAGACCCATAGCTAATCAAAACACATCCAATCTCTCCAATATCTTTCTCATGCTCCACAACAAATCAATATGAATGTTATTTCAATCATGTATAAATAACTAGTATACCATAGAAATCATGTCACTACTGAATCACAAGAGTGTTGCTTACTCCATCAACCAAATCAACCAAAATGAACCACATAATAGAATCCATACCAAGAATTCCCTAAGAATTCATAACATATCAAGAAATAGTATCTGTGAAGACAAATGTAACCATACCAGTGTATCAGTGATAGATCTAAGGCCATAGAATGCAGATCTGGAACCTGCCTCGTCATCCAAGAGCTTGGCACCAGCTCAAACAAAAATCTCCATGATTTTTTCCACTACACGCTCCCTGTACATAGTCATCCCGCATGTACACTCACCCTATACACAGCCAACCCACATGTACACGCACCCTATACATAGACAACTCGCGTGGACATTAGAAAATAGGGTTTTCTATGAATCTGAGACTTTTGTCGTCAAGATCTCCGACATTGTCGAAACTTTGATGCATCCATGATATTCTCCTCTCTCTCTCTTTCTCAGAATAGATCTTCAATCATGCTCAAGAGATCCACACCAATAGGATTCTCTCACAAGAAGCTCTCCATCAATACTCCACAAGATATTCACAATAAGCTCTCCATTGATCCACAAAAGGATTCTCACCAAATGTACATTTTTACAAGAGATACTAGCTTCTTATTTATACTTTCATCTTCTAGGTCACTTAACCCATTTTAGGTTACTTAACTCATTTCTAGGTCACTTAACCTATTTTCCTTATTTTAGGGTTAACCACTTTCTATGAATAGAAATTTCTCCAATACTTTATCATTTAAATATTCCTTCTTGATTTTGTCACTTCATTTTATCATTTAAATAATCTTTCTTGATTTTTTCACTTTACTTTATCATTTAAATAATTATTTCTTCTTTTCAATCATTTTGACTTCTTTGACCTTTTGGGGCTTCAAGCCATCATATGGGGTTCCTTCAACTTCGTAGAGCCATAACTCTCAAACCATGAGGAGTTATGTGACATTCCACATACCACTAGAAATGGCATGTCAAGCACTATCCATCTAGGATAGTTTCACCAACAACTTCATTGATCTTCATCTCATTAATCCACATGAAATCATGGGTCCACCAACCGTTCTTCTAGGATAACTCAATCCATAAAGCATCTTCCTGTGAGGGATTTCACCATAAGGGGACCACTTGGCAGTTCATCCATTTGTGCACCTTATCAACCATGATAAGAAAATAATGATTCATCTTTGCATCAATTCACCACTGCATCATATATATCAAATATGCATCATGTATCAATGACAACTAATTGATCCATATTCATTAATGCATCATATCAATGATCCATCTTTATCAATTGGTTTCCACTTGGACATCTATCATTCTCATCAAGGGAATCATATCAATGATCCATCTTGATCAATTGGTTTCCACTTGGACATCTATCATTCTCATCAAGGGCATCATTTCAATTGGTTTCCACTTGGACATCTATCATTCTCATCAATTCATATTCATTGTTCATCAGTCATCAATCAATCAATTACTTGACATCAATTAATGACATCAATCAAACCGAACCATTTACATCAATGACATATGATCCAACAATCTCCCAAATAATCAAACCATTGGCATCAATGACAACATGATCCAACAACTTTGACTAAAGTTAAGTTGGAATCATTCTACATCACATATAAAAATTGCGTTGGGACCAGAAATTGGATATCAATCATTGAGTATTCTCTTCTCTCGCGCTTCAAAGCGATCCTGAGAATCAAAAAGAGGTTGTGGGACAATTTCATCTCCCTTAAAAAGACAAAATACTTAGGAGAGGACAACAGACCCCTCGAGACTCCTCTTAGTTTAATTTTCAAAACACATTTTAATATTGTAACAGGCCCATACATGCCCACATGCTACAAAGATATGATAGTGTTGAAATTTACTTTCTTATATTAGATCACTAGGGAAGTTTAAAGGTTTTGTAACGGGTCCATACATGCCCACATGTTCACAATCTAGGATAGTTTCAAATCTTTCTTAGATTAAATTACATTTAGGGAGTTAAAAGGAATAGTAAAGGACCCACATGTTCACATGCTAGTTTCCTAGGGATTTTAAATTCCGCAAGGTTGTACCAATGACACATAGTAACTTAGGTAATCAACACTTGTAAGGACCAAGCGAAGTCCACATCCAGCAAGGTGACACCTAAATTATTAAAAACTTGGCATACTTTCACTCATTCACACACAAAGTCACTTCTCACTCACATAGTTTTCATCTCAAAATGTGGAGGTTGAAGTAACTTTCCTCCAAAGGGATTCCGAAACACCCCACCCTTTTCTTGAAGAAACTATCCACTCCCACTTAATTTCAACGAGATTGACTCACATCCCCAATCTCTCAAACAACCACATATAAATTTTTTCTAAAAAACTCCTTAAGTTTTCCTCCACAGGAGGTGCCAAAAGAATTTTTTTAGTCTAGGTAGGATTTCGGGGATAGGCATCCAAATAACTCCCCATTATTTGGTTCTCACATTTTCAAAACAATAGAAGTTGTCAAATAGGGAACTCTAAATCCTCCAAGTCAAGTGTTCCTAACACCATAAGGCAGGGAGATACTCATGAAGGGTTGAAGGCCGAGGTCCAGTTGTTCTGTGCGTCCCTCCTTGAGGCACCCACCTCTTGGATAGGATCGAGCCCGTGACCCATTTCTGAGGCCGAAAATCTAAATGCCGCACTTTGACCGAGGTACCTAGTGACCACATTTTAGGACATCTACCCAGGTGGAAATTGTGGGCTGCAATTTCACCTTGATCGGATTTTGTGTGGCTATTAGGAAATATCACTAGCTCTTTCAGGATATGCACCCTCTACCCCTCATTATAACTGATTACTTCATCCTTCACTAGTTCCTCTTCCTGTGGCTTCATACCCCACTGTTGAGTGCTATTGGAAGGTCCAATGCTATTTGAGAGGAAGGACATTACATCTTTTAGGACATGAGCATTTGTTTTCTTTGTTCTCCCATGTGGACAAAAATCACATATCCACATGTATGTTTATCAATTGCTTTATGTATGATGCCCTTGTGATTACATATAATTGTGAATTACATTGTGAAAGTTCAAAACTTACAACAAAGGCTCTTGTTCATTTACTTCACTCTCATCACCATTTTCACATAATCCACCTAGCTAGTCGGACATCATAGGGGACCCACAGAATCCCTGCCATTCCAGACGCTTGCTAAATCTCCCTCCTCTTCTAGGGGGAGTTCCTAGCCTTGCTCGCTCATCAACTTTACCTTCTCACACCCCTGTGAGTGACACTATCTTGGGATCAACTTTTCTTGGTTCCGATTTACTTGGGCCCACTTCCCAAGGTCAACCATCCACTCACTCTCCTTTACACGGAAGCAGGAGGAAAACTTCTTCTCAAGGGGGAAGAAAAAACTGACCTAGTCCCCCTCAAGGGTCAGGTTCACAAAACACTCACACCATGGTTGGAACTAACCCTCCACCACCACTCTAGATGCCATATTTGTCTTCTATCAACATACCAAATATAAGAAAACTCACAAATGATCCTATATTGCATGACCCCACATGGCCTACAATGCCTACCAAACTACCTTCAGACATCCCCAAGTTTGAAGGAAAGGCAGGAGATGATCCTACCAACCATGTCATGAATTTCCACTTATGGTGATCTTCCAACAACATTATGGATGATTCCATCTGACTACAATTAATTCAATGCACACTTACTGGCCAATCAGCCAAGTGGTATGTAGATGAAAAATCAGGGTCCCATGCGACTTTCGAGTCTTTGGACAAAGCATTTTTGACCTTATTTTAATTACGAATATGTCATGACAATGGTATTGAACCACTCTCTAATTTTAAACAAACCTCAGCCACACATATCGCTGATCACATTCACGAGTGTCATCGACGACATAGTTTGTGCAAAGCAGAAACCACCAAACAACAATGCCTTGATTGGTTTCTGAGATCACTTGTCTCTCTCCTCGGTAAATATGTGGCTTCTACCTTCCCTCAATCAGAATAAGAGGCCATCAGTAAGGCTCAACAATACGACCTCATCTATTCACAATTAGGATACTTGTACACAGTACTACCTGATCTACCAAGACCCGTGCCATTTGGCCAAGACAAACCTGGGATGTCTCACTCAACAGACGGATTGATTGGTAACACCACACATCACAATCCACAAACCAAAAAACCACCTATGTATGGCACACCTCAATATGCACCAGCCTATGGAGGACTCCCTTATTATCCTCCGCCCCCTTATCAAAAACCATATCCTATTGCCCTTCCTCCACCTACTAGTGGGCCACCACTGGCACCCATAATACACCCACCTATCCAACCAAGTTCTTGTACTCCCTCCACTTCAGATTATACCCTAAGTACTAGCAAAAGAGCCACACCTTCCTATGTACATTATAGATCATTACAACAACATAATATGTACCTTCCATTTCTCAGGCCTTCACAGCCCATGGCTCCACCACAAGGATACCCACACGTTGGGGTTAATTTTGTTCAACCTTCTCCCATTCAGCAATATCAAAATTTTGATCAACTGAATACAAAAAATATGACCCACTAGTTGAATAATGCCAAAAAGAAAGGAAAAAACGAGAATAATATTAATCCAGGGCAAAGAGGAACTCACCCCCAACAAAACCAACCTGTTCGGGGAAACCAAAACACAGGGAGCCAAAACCCTCAAGGGGCAATAATAAATGCCAAGGGAAAAATAACAACAATCTTCAGACCAACTTCCCTTGTTCCCTTTTTGGTGAGTTTGGTCACTATACTCACCATTGCCCCCAAATCACTAAATTTAAATGGATGAAAGAATCTGTAAGTGGACCATGTCCCCCGACACCGCTTGCCCCCCAGTAGGCCCCACAACAATATGTACAACAACCACCCCCAGTCGTGCTGCAAAACCCCATTCCGCACTAGGGAGTAATGAACACCCAAAAAGACATGCAGCCTACCCTACCATAGATAGAATAATATCCCAATCTGAGCAATCCTACCGATTGCACTATCCTCATCACTAGTGAGGAAGAAGTTCTTCTACAAACACACAGTTGTCAATACAGCGCAACCCATGAGTTTTCTCCCACCACCTCAGATGCACCCCCAGTTGTAACCAGGCCCCCTTTGATGATTCCTCACCCTAATACTGACCCACCCCTTTTTATTCCTCACATCCCCTTTCATAGGAATGTCCACAACCCTTAGGCTAGGGCAGCTCATAATTTTAGTTTCGTCGACGAATTGGCATAATCTCCTGCTGCTATGTCAGTCTTAGAAGTCTTTCAAACTTGTCCTACTCAACGAAAATCCTTACTTTCCGCCCTCAGGGCAGTCGACCCTATGGATACCCGACTCATCACATTTGATCTCGATAGAGGAGAACCTCACCTCCCTGCTCTCATCGCTTTTCAAATACTAGTTAAAATACGAAACATTATAGTTCACCGCTACATCATTGATGAGGGTGCATCCACATGCATTATGTCAAAATCTATATGGAAGAAACTTGGTTACCCCGAACTTATACCATCTTCCATTACCTTAAGAGCCTATGACGAATGACCATCTTCTCCTGAAGGACTCTTCCAAAATTTCCCCGTAGAACTTGGGGGCAAGACCATTCTCATTGACATTGAAGTTATCAATGCCCCACTTGATTACAATATCTTGTTCAGTCGTAGCTACATGTATGCTATGAAGGTAGTTTCCTCTTCCATATTTTGAACCATGATGTTCCCCCATAATGGGAATATCATTACCATTGATCAAGTTTCACATTATGAGCCTAACCCTTCTGCCAACATCGATAACATTCTCCCTTTCATCCATACTAATTTCGAAGCATACCCGCTCATCGAGATGGGCCCTGAAATTTTCAAAGACCCATCCTTGTTAGGAACTTACCATGGTGCACCACCACTCATTCATCCTTCCAATCATGTATGTTTCATCTCATCCAAGAGAACTGGCATTGAGGACACCCTTCCTCCCAGTGAGGCTTCTCTTATATTTGACGTCCCACTAGTCGCAGAGCTCCCCCCTCAAGAATCTCCTGAGAACTCATCAACTCCACCAGTTGACGATTTCACCTCACCCCAGGGCCATATCCCATTTTAGGAAACAGTTCCCCAAGCCATTACTCAAATCCCCTTCTTCTACCCCGCACTGGGCATCCAATATTTTAAGGTAGTTGCAATGCTTACGCTCCCAATATGGTGCTAGCAATCCCAGTATGGTATCTACATCCACCATCAATGGTTCCTCAACTATCTCTCCCTCCTTAAACCGAAGGAGTTCCGATGCAGATTCCAATACCTACTCCAGAAGCAACACCCTCACCCCCTCTTGCTAACACCACTGCTATAGCTGGGGGAAGATGAAAGAAGAAAGAGCTCATCGCTCCTCTCCCTCATCACATCAAACCTCCTTGTGCACTCTACAATAAAGAAGGACACCCCACTAATTGATGTCCCTCTCTCCCTGAGCTACGCAATCTAATCCAACTACCCCGTGGAACCACATCGCCCATGGCTTCATCAAGTACACCCAATACCACCACAATGCCATCCACTATAGGAAATAAAGGGTTGCAAACCAAATTCGCATGTGCCATATGTTCAGAGTATGGTCACTATACTCATCATTGCCCTTCCCTATCGTAGTTTCGACAGACACTCATGGAAGTACATGAGAGTTTTCAAAAAAAAACCTCTACCTCCATGTCGTCAAGTACCCAAAGAACTGACATCCATTATGTCACCACTTCAGTCAATGAACGTATGAGGTGTCCTTGCACCCTATGTAAATCACTTGATCATTTTACATATCAATTTCCTATGATCATCGAATATAGGCATCACCAAATGGCCCTTATTCAAAACACTACACCCCCTCCAGTGCCAGCGGAATCAGTGATTACCCCTACTCCATCTCCAAAGGTTATTCATATCCTTTATCCTGAACCTAAAACACTCCCTACTCCCCCATGGTTCTTGGATGACTTCTACGAGGATTTTCCCCCAAATCCCCCCAATTCCCCCGTTCATTTCCCCATGGAAAGTTTACGCTCGAATACCATTTTTAACCCTCAGTATATCGATATTTGGTTTATGTCGATCGAACCATCACAATCTCCTTGCGTCACTCCCCCTACTTCTTCATCATCAGATGATAATCACATGGTGATAGTCACTGATATTACTCTTTTGGATCCCTTATATTCCTGAAAATTCAACTATGACGAGGACATACTCGAGAAATTAACCACCCCCGACTTCCCATGGGATACACTACACCACATATCGCTCTTCCTTTCACAGGAAGCCTTCGCGCCTTCTAACCAACACCCCATATACGTAGTCGAAACCAAGGATTTTGTCCCAGTAGGTCATATCGACTGGTTCAACAACCCTATCCCTGCCCTTGATTCTTTTGAATAAGGAAATATAGCCAACATTTCCCCCACCATCAAAATTGATATTTCCATAAAAAATGGAGTCGTCGAGGAAATCATTATTGGCGCCACATGCACTCCTGAAGAAATTATTTCCTACAAATCTCTCTTCCAAAAATACCAAGACATTTTTTCCTAGTCATACACGGAGATGCCCAGCCTCAACCCCTCTATTGTCGAACATCAAATAGACACTTGGCCTGATATCATGCCTGTCCGCCAAAAACAACGGCTTCTACACCCATCCAAAGAAGTGAATATCAAGGCTGAGATTGATAAATTACATGCCACCGGCTTCATTTACCCCATCACCTATACATCATGGATCTCCAACCCCATCCCTATTAACAAAAAATAGGGCACTATTCATGTCTGTACAGATTTTCGTGACCTCAATCACACCTGCCCCAAAGACAAATTTCCGACGCCCTTTATCGACCAAATTATCGATGATCATGGTGGTCACGAGGCATTGTCCTTCATGGACGGTTTCTCTAGCTATAACCAAATCCAAATTCACCCAGCTGATCAATACAAAACCGCATTTACTACCCCCTGGGGTACTTTCACATATCGTGTCATGCCTTTAGGCCTCAAGAACATTGGAGCGACATTCCAACGAGCCATGACATACATCTCTCATTTTCTATCACATCATCCTCGCATATTTGGATGACCTCACCGTTCGATCCAAGAAATGCACTCAGCATCTCGATGATCTATGAATCATTTTCCAAAGGTGTCGTCAGCACAATATCCGCTTGAATCCCCTCAAGTGTGTATTCTGCATCACTACAGGCCACCTTCTTGGGTTCATTGTTTCCCAAAGCGGTATTACTATGGATCCCCTCAAAGTCCAAGCCATCACAAAAATTCCCCCTCTTCATAATTTACACCAACTATAGATCCTACAAGGCAAAGCTAACCTTTTACAGTGCTTTGTCCTAGACTATGCCACTCGAGCACATGATTTCCTTCGCTTACTACACAATGACATCCCATTCTACTGGGATGCACATGCCCAAAACACTTTCAATGATCTTAAAACGACACTCGCCAATGCCCCTTTGATTAGTCCACCTGAATATAACCATGACTATACCCTCTACATATCAGCCTCAACCGTCTCAATAGCAGAAGTTCTCGTTCAAATATGGGATGATGATCGCGAGCATGTCATTTACTACATTAGTAAAAACCTCTCAAGGACACCCTTGAAATACAATAACGAAGAGAAACTAGCCTTTGCAGTCATCCTTGCAGTCTAGAAGCTTCTCCATTACATTCTGTTTCGAACTACCAAAGTCATAGAAAATTCCAACCCCATGCAATACTTGCTCAGTTGGCGAAAAATTAACGGTAAATTTTCTCGATGGAGCGTCATCCTTCAGGAGTACGATCTCTAATTTTCAAGACCCAAGAGAAAGAAATCTCTCATCCTCACCAAAATCATCACGACTTTCCCCTCTGATACTACTAGTTCCCTCGTCAATACCAACTTCTCTGATGAACATCTCTTTTACATCCCATCAGATGACCCTTGGAATGGCGATCTTCTCGTCTATCTCCAAACAAAATAATTTGGAAACCACCTCTTCAGAGATTAATGTCGACATATTCATCACCAGGCACCTCTCTACCTACTCATCAGGGATATCTTATATCAGCGAGGGGTCGACACCATACTCCATCGATGCTTTACTATTGACGAGGTCGATAGAGTCTTGAATGACTGCCACAGTGGCTCTTGCGGGGGCCATCTTTCAAGGATGTCCACCGCTCAGAAAATCATCCGCGCATATTACTTTTGGCCTACATTATTGGCCTAGTTTTTTTTTGTTAAACATATGTAATTTTTATGTCGTTTTTGTTATATATATCATTTTTTTGTTATATCAGAGTATTTTATGGATATGTGTTCATTGTGTGCATATGTGGGACTAGTGTGACCTGCTGACTATGCGAGGAATAGGCATCGTCCTCGGCCACGGGCCGCACCTGCCACCGCAAGGGGACCAGTAGTAGCAGGAGATATTCCATATGGGGAGGCTGAGAGGGTATTGAGATGAGTCGAGTGGAACTTTACTGTGCTCACTCGCACGGTCCCAATGGTAGATATTGAGGACCTGCCACCATCTATGCAACCTCATGTAGTGGGGGCACCACGGACATGGGTCCGGTTGTTTCGGCATTTACCCAACACTATGGATCAGTATAATAGGGCTCACAGGCCTTGAATTTAGCTAGACATTTTTACGTTCATATTTTTGAGGCACTTGCGTCCATCTATGTACTATGGTTACTTTATGATATTATATATGTTTTTTTTTTTGTTTTTTTTGTCTTTTGTGTCTTATGGATCATGTATGCAAAAAATGTATTTACGTGTTTATGTGAGTGTTCTTTCATATGTGTGTGAGAAGCCAATCTAAAATTTGATTAGATAGAGTATTTGTAACTTGGTTTAATCTCCTAGGAACATGAAAATATGTAATATAATCAAAGTTTCATTCTAAGAGACGTACCCTAAGGAATCGTCGGTGTAAAGTTGGATCATGAACCTGGTATACTCTATTTAACTGAGACACAACTAGCTGAGTGTCGAGATAGACCTAGAGATAAGAAATACCCAATGACAAAGCGTCATGAAGAAAATCAATAACTTCACTACACTTGACGACATTATTTGTGGTGTCACCTAAGCATATACCTCCGAAAGATAATAACTGGCCTTGAGGTGTAAAGATTACCCAAGCTGCGGAGACAAGCCTCTGAGTGTGCCAACTAGCACCGTCTGCATACCCAACGAACACCTCAGAATCACTTGACATCTACCATAGTGATGAAATATAACATCAATAACACATCCATAACACTAAAAGAAATTAAAAAGTAATAGTACAAAGACTATACATATGTTACAAAAAGTTACCCACAGTGACCTGCCTATGAGTAATACTTTTGAGGTAGAGCCCATTTCTAGGCTCCTCCAAAGCATTCCCTTCAAATTCAACTAGATGATAAGAACCCTTTTTTAACACGTCTTTTATGATGAAAGGTACGAACCACATGGGGTTGAATTGTCTTGCCCCCAGGGGGTCCTTATCTTGGTCATAGACCAGTACAAGGTCACCTTCAGAGAAAATCCGAGGATGAACGGACCTATCATACTGACACTTGACCTTATGTTTCTGAGCCTCGTTGGCCAGGGCCCCATCATGATGATGCTCAAGGTATACTAATTGTTCTTCAAGTGGAGAAGTGTCTGGCAATAACTGTACTGCCAACTTTAGAGATGGGATCTAACATTCGATAGGCAGGACTACCTCCAGCTCGTAAATGAGTTGGAAAGGTGAGAAACCGGTTGCAGTCTTAATAGATGTTTGGTAAGCCCATAATGTTGAGTATAACATCAAATGCCAATTGGACTTGGTTGAGTTGATCGTTTGTTGTAGAATGGTCTTAAGAGTTTTGTTCATAGCTTCCACCTGACCATTTTCTTGGGGGTAGTAAGGTGACGAATGTTCCTACTATAACCCAAGATTTGACATTAACTCGGTCATCATCTGGTTTTGAAAGTGACTGCCATGGTCAGTGACAATATCCCTTGGGACGTCGAACCTTGCTATTATCTAGTTGAATAAAAAGAGAGTTGGAGTCTCTCCATCATCTTTAAACATTGGCATAGCCTCAACCCACTTTGTGAAGTAGTCTACAACTACGATGATATAGCGGTACCCCCTTGCTGAAGGAGGGTTGCATGTAGTGTAACCAATCCCCCACTTGGTGAAGGGACCAACTGTGATGACAGGAAACATAGCAGCGGGATGTGCCCTCATCTTCTGAGAGACGATTTGGCACGGATGGCACTTCTTGACCGATTCGATGCAATCTTTGATAAGTGTTAGCCAGAAGTAACCTACCCGTAGAATCTTTTGGGCTTTTGAGAACCCAAACAAATGACCTCCACAAGCTCCAGTATGGAAATAATTAAGCATGATAACTACTTCCTCGTGAGTGACACATCATCGCAGGATACAGTATACACCTCTCCGATACAATGTATCATCGAGTATGAGATAATTCTTGGCCCGATGGCGTATGTGTCGACGCTCATCACAAGAAGCAGTGGTGGGGCACTTCAAAGTCTAGAGATAGATAAGTATATCTTCGCACCAGGGATCCAAAAAGGTGATCAAAAACATATCTCTTCTGATAGGCGACTCTTCGGGCACAAGATCACCTGACTCTACCGGATGTTCTGAAATGAAATCTAAGTCAAACTCTTGGGGTATGACTACCCATATACTGATATTTTCTCCTATTACCCGTCGTGTCAACATGTACTGAAATGGATTCATGACAACAATGACGGTGGTGTTGTGAAATAGAACATAATGACGGAACCATTGAACAGCATCGACTGCTGCCAATGCAAGTTTTTCAGTATGAGAATAATTAAGTTCCGATCCTACAAGGCCTCAGCTCAGGTAATAAATGACATATTCGAAGAACAACTCATCTTCCTAAACTAAAAACGTGCCAATGGTTGACTCTGCTACAACCAGATATAATAATAAATCCTTGTTATAGTTAGGTGGCCGAAGCAGAGGGGTAGTTGTGAGTGCATGTTTCAATGCGATGAAAGAGCATTGAGAGGCATTGTCCCAATGAAAAGGAACGCCTTTTTTAAGTAAGCTCATAAAGCCCTTGCTGATCTTGGTGTAGTTAGCAATAAAGCGTCTTAGAAAATTTGCCTTGCCCTGGAGACTTTGAAGTTGAAGGATTGTGTGTGGGGGGGGGCAACTGAATTATTTCCTCAACCTTGAGAGGGTCAACCATGATCCCTGTTGTTGACACAATGAAACTTAACAATCATCCTGATGTTACGCAAAATCTGCACTTGTTTGGGTTCAAGCGAATATGGAAGTAGCGACAACACTCAAAGATAAGTTGGAGGTGTGTGGGATGATCTGTTCTCTTGCGATATCGCAACGCTAAATCATCTAAATAGGCATTGACTATATGCTTGAGTTCATGGAAAGAAAAAGACATGGCCTGCTGAAAGGTGGCTCCAACATTTTTGAGACCAAAAGGCATCTTACAATACGCGAATGTACCCCATGGATAGATGAATTCCGTTTTGTGTTGGTCTTTGGGTTAGATTTGTATTTGGTTATATCCTGAAAAACCATCCATGAAAGAGAAGGCCTCGCAACACACACATTCGTCAATTATCTGGTCGATGAATGGTGTGGGAAAATTGTCTTTGGGATAGGCCTTGTTCAAATCATGGAAGTCTGTACATACATGAATTGTGCCTTGTTTTTTATTGACCGACATGGGGTTTGACACCCATTGGGTCAAATGGATAGGATAGATAAAATCATCTTTTAGCAATTTCTCAACCTCAACCTTAATGGTTGCTGCTTTCTTGGGGTTAACTGGACGAATCTTCTGCCCGACAGGCTTGGCATCTGGATACGTTGTTATTTCATATTCAAAATTTTTTGGATCGATGCCTAGCATTTCCTTGTAAGACCAGGCAAAAACATTGCATAATTCTTTAAAAACATCTGTGTATATTTGAACCTCTCTGGGGGAGTAGTCATCTCCGACGAAAAAATTCTCCACGACGCTAGGGTTTCGGGAGATATTGATCAATAAGGTATCAACGATAGTCTCCATATTACCCTCAGCATAAACCTCATGTGTAGCTAAGGGATTAATGGGACAAGACCTATCTCCTGTCATAGTCAAGGTGAATTCTCCAGCTTCAATTCTGCTTAATGTTGGGAGGAAGTATGATCTGTGATGAAGATCTTCCCAGGGTTTGTCCAGACTAGTCATTGCCTCAATTATAGCTTCATCAGTGGGAAAGACTAAGTCTAATGAATTGGTGTGAGCAAGAGAACCCTGAGCCCAAATAGGCTCGAGAAGTGGATCGAACTCTTTTGTGGGAGTTGGATCAGTGTTGGCTAAAGTTTGTTGGACTAAAGAGTACGCTACTTCAGCTGCGGACAAGAGCATGGACATGCTCGGGTGCCCTGTCCCATCCATCGTGGCTGATGGTGATCCAGGGGGTCATTCGTCATCAAAATTACACCGATCCAAAATCAAGAGAACATGGTACAATGGTAAAGAGTTCGTCAAGACGTTTCCAGCAACATTGAAATCGCTTCAATTGGACTTTGTATGAAGAAGTTGTGGCACTTAAAGGATGAGTCACATAAACTAAACCAAACACATGTTTTCAAACCCATTTCGATGAATATCCTATATATGTGACATGGTGAAAAGTTTTTTTATGTCACAAGGTTGGTTGTAACATATCTAACCGTTATAACAATGTTAAATGGGATTTGTTGTAACATTTGGTAAATGGTTAGTCATCACATTTGGTGGATCACATATAGCCGAGTTCTCATGTGGTTCCATTTATAGAGGATATTCATACGATGTGGTCGTATTCATAACATGTGGTTCAGATCTGGCGGAGTTCCATTTGGCAGTTAGCAACGTTTCAGCCTAGCTAATGATTATCCACTTGGCAGAGTTATATATAGTTGGCCTGGATTATGGTTAATATATGGCGGAGTTTATCACTTGGTAGAGGTTTCTATAGTTGGCAGATCTACATGCGATATGATATCACATTTGGTATAGCTGTAGAAACGTTTTGGCATTTGGTTCCGTTTTGGCATTTGTAACAGCTTTGAGTTGGTGGATAACATTTGACAGAGTAATGTACAGGTCAGTTGCAATGATTTGGGATAGCATGTGATGTTCTACAGTCTCATTGGTAACGTTTAGCGGGATTCGTACTCAGCTGTAACGTTTGGCGGGTAGCATATGGTTGTAACCATAATGTAAAAAATAACATTTGGTTCATTTGTATCTGCTAAAATGAGTAATAAACGAGTCGAACCCGTGATCTATCCTCCCACTGAGAACTGTTGCAACACCATTATAGCCACATTTCAGGAGATTCATCCTTGTTTAGAACACAGAGCATCATTCTGTTGTGATTGAAATCTTGTGGGGATAGAACAAATGCAACAGAATCGGGTTTGAACATGCAACCTACAGCTTTATAACCCAGGGTTTTAGCCAGTGCGTGATACAGAGATAGAGGACAGAGGAGAGAATTTTACTCTTAATGTCCAGATGCTGTTATTATAAAAATCATCTGTTTCTCTATTATTTGGCTTTTCTTTGCCTTTTGAAAGCCAATTTGTAATTTTCCAGAGAGGAGGTCTTGAAGGCTTTTGTCTAGTATTCTGTTCCGTAACTGTTGAAGTTGAATTGCAGAGCTTCCATAACCATATGTACCATTTGAAGCCATTAATTGGATCGGTACCCATTGGAGGGGGACCCAGAGACGTAGCCCAGTGAAGGGGGTGAACTTCGCTATCAATTTCTGTTTGTGACTCTCATTTTCTGTTTCTCTTTCTGTGTTTCAGTTTGCTTTTATTTCAGATTTCAACATTCAATAGATTGTTAATGCTATTTCATATATTCAAAAAATTTATTAAAAACATTCTTAAAAAAATTTAATGCACTAAAGTTGAGATCCGACGGATCAGATGGGGAAGGAATTATCCACGGGTCATCGAAGTAAGTCATGCGGAATGACGAAACTTGAAAAATCTCAACCTTATGGTGATTGGATATAAACTGGATATCACCTTGAGGGGGAGGGTAGTCGAAGGTACCCATCAAAGATGGGCACAACCCAAACTCGACGTTGACGACACCTGGTTGAGGATTATCAACCATTGGGACCATGGACGACCCCAATGAAGGGTCAGGTCTGGAGAAATACAATTGATCGATGGTCACTATCTGGCCCTCGTGCGGAAACAACAAGACCTGAAAGACTGTAGTGACCACAGCTTGCATGGCATAAGTCCAAATCCTTTCTAACAAGAGGTTATAGTCGAGGGGAGCATCGGCTACCTCTAACTCGACACACACAGTCTTCCCTCCTAACTACACGGGGAAAGAGGGAATGATACCATGTGGTCGGAATGAATGACCGTCAAAAGAAGTGAGGAGAGTAGGTGATGGAGATAAAATGGGCTTGCCAATGGCCTTCCAACATGCCAATGACAAAATTCATGTCGAGGCTCCCTCATCGATCATCATGCAGAAGATATTTTGAGTAAAATTTTTCATGGGATAAGCCACTACTATCTGAAACGCTACATGGTAAGGTAGACGAGGTTTTAGGTCGGCTGTATCCAACATGATTGTACCCTGTTTACAAGTCTCGATAGATCCTAAAGTGGTTAACAAGGATTTTCTCTGAGAAGGGAAACTTTGGAGGACCTCCAAAGTGAACATCGCACAAGGGGTTTGTGATAAATCTTCCACCACAGAATAGTTCTGGGCAGCCCTTTGGGGTTTGTGTTTGAGTTGTGAGAAGAGTTTTTGAACGCACCTTTGGGGATGTGTGTCATTGTTTCACCCAACGTCTTCTCAATCTATAGAGGAAGAGGTGGGAGTTCGGCTTATTTTCCCTTCTCAGAAGTGCTTGGTTTACTATAGTCATGTGCTCTAGTCGATATAAAAGCATCACCCTTCACCATATATGCATTCGTAGATGTGGGGTTGGTTGAAGATGGAGAGGGTCCTTGGTTGCCCCCTTCCATGCTTGTAGAGGCTTGAGTTAGATTTTTCCCATGTTGAAAAGAATTGGCTAACATAGTAGGTTGTTGCTGCGCCACAAACTTTTGGGCGTCTACAAGCCAAGGACATAGATGGGTTGGGTGGTCTTCCACGCACAAGTTGCATGGATACCTCACCTTTTGTTTCTCAGTGTTGTCCCCTCTAGCATTATCGGTAGGTTCTTTATCCCCCTTACCCTTCTTTCGTTGTTTTTTCTTTCCTTCAGGCTGCTAGGTGGCCTTTGGATTAGTAGATTGCACTGTGTGTACATACGATGTTTTGGTAGGGTGAGAAGCCGAAGAAGTAGTTTGGCTGGCCGCTGTGTGTTGTATAGACAACTGCTGCAACTGCTTCGTCAATTGCTCAGTGGGATTTCTTTGTGCTGAACCAACTATACCATCGACATGTGGTCCATCTCTCTATCTAGTGTTATCAAGTATTGAGCGTGGTGCATCTGGCAAGATCTCGCATGATAAACCAGACTGAGAATAGATTAGCTCAAGTTGTTGAGCTCTCATGATGGTGTCTTCTTCGAAAAATACTCCCGACATCGCAACGTCTTTGGACAACTGTGGGACCAAAGACTGTGGGACTGGAACCTTAATTAAACTCTTTCTATGTCTCCATTCGGTGCTAGCGTCATATCTCACAGGCAACTGGAAATGATTTAGGAAAGCCATGGCTAGTTCACCGAAGGAAGAGTATCTTGAGCGGTTGAGCTCAATATACCATTTCGTGGCACTCCCTATGAGAGTATGTTGAAACAATCGCAACTGTACAAAGTCATCTTTCAATGAGTTATATGAGCACCAAAGATGGAAGGTAGTCACATGATCTCCTGGATCTTCGTTAGGCTTGGCTTTGAACTTTGGGATGTCCGAAGGAAACTTCATCACCATAGAAGGCCAACATGGATCGTGACAGATAGGGTCATTCAACAACCTTGTCAAGTCTGGAAAATGCAAGGTTTCGAGGAAGGGAAGTTTGGGTTGTTGGTGATAACCTGCTAAAAAGGGGCCTGTAGTTTGACTAGCACCAGGTTTCCAGGAAAAGTTCGGTTGCTAGCCTGGGTTCTGGTAAAAACCATGGCCATGGCCAACATATGGATTTTGCGTGTGAGGAGACATCACTGACTAATTTCCAAAATAGGACATAGATGGTTGGGCATGCATTACATTCGAAGGACTTTGCGAAGGATTACTCCATGTCGGTCCCGTGGGGATAAGCATAGTGCTTTGTCTGGGGTTCCATTGATTTTGAAAAGAATTACCCCAAATCGACATTCCAGATGAGGGAACGGATCCCTGTCCAGAATTCCAAGGCCCTGGTGTGGAAGAAGTTCTTGGGTGTGCCCCCTGTGCAGGAATAATACCCTGCATAGGAATAGATTGTCCAAAACTGGGGTTGCCCCCAGTCGGGAAAGTAGTTGACAAGAAAGAGTTGTTACCAAACGTAGAGAACAAAGAAAAAGGTGTCGAACCTACCAGCATATTATGTGAAGGTGGTCCTTGACTCCCCGCTCCAAATAAACTATGGTGTGTAGGTGGCCCGACGGATTGCTGATGCGCGCCACCGAGTGAAGGGGACGAAGGAGGTATATGACCTCCCCCATAAGGGAAATCATTTAAAGGAGTAGGAGTGCCCCCCATGTGTCCTTGCAGAGGAGCGGTAGAGCTCCCTACCCCCATACCTGAAGTCTGTGAAGTGGAGTAGGAAAGTACATGACTTGTACCTGAACTAGGCATCTCGTATGAGAACGAAGGGCCTGTCGCACTTGGTGTGAAAGGGGTTGTGGCCGCTACCAGAGATGGGATCGGACCACTGTGTGATGTAGTTGCAGTTGAGACCGTGGTGGCCCAGACCGGTGACGATGGGTTAGGATGTGGAAACTCTCTTGTGGTGACAACCGTAGTGGGAATTGAAGAATTCACAGAAGGAGTAACAACATTTGTTTCCATTGTTGTGTGAGACATTGCCTGGCACTCATAAGAATGAATCAGTATGATGGTGGGTGATGAAAGATCAGTGGTGAAGGTTTCAACCAGACCAAAATCTTACGCTCCAAGGTCTACAATGGTCGATTCCTACGGATGTTTGTTGGGCACAATTTCTTGTGAGTCGGTCACTTCAAAATACCCTTGTTGGTTTAGCTTTCGCCTTAGTGGTGGTGGGGGTGGCTCCAGTGTAACCGACGCTAGGCCAAGAAGCCTTTGTGACCGATGGAGCTTGTGATCCTCCACTGTGTGAGAAGATCAAAGACACACTAGGGTATTCTAACCGTTAAAAAACAATCATGCACTAAAAAAAGTCCCTATAAGATAAGACAGGCAAACACTAAATTAATTGGAAGAACAGTTACAACAACCAACACTAAAGAAACTTACCGGTGCAAGTGAAACTCAAACACGGAAGCACCCTACAGGTATACTCTACAAATCATGGCCCAATGTCTATCCTAGGTACCATGGTATACCCTCGCAGTCACCTGTGTATGTCCCTAGAAAAGATAGGCAACTAGGTTGCCAGTGTGTAAATAGTCACCAGGCGGGTACAGTCGAAAGTCAGGTAGACCACAATGAGAAGGGTATTGAGCCTGAAACCTATCAATGGTATCGAAAGAAAGTGGCCTGGAAGAAAATTGAGGATATCAAATAGATTCAAGACCCACGAAGCCCCGTGGAAAATGAAATCGACGGAATCCCAAAACAAGCCCTCTATATGTGTTCTCCACTACGATTGGTCCAGCTTTGGAGGGGTTATCTCCGCTACCTTTCCGCACATGACCTCGTGTTTATCCCCTATGTTAGAGGGGGTTCCTGGATAACTTTCATGATACTGGACTTGGACACTCCCTAACTCAGACTCCAATGTTTTATTTTAATGGCCTTGAAGAGTTTCCTCTCCAATCTAATCCAAGGCCCTAATCCTGAACTAGTTGGTTAACCCTACAAACATAAAAGTATAATACATTTTAGATTTAGTGTTAATTTTATGGCTTATCTTATGTCAAGGGGTATGAAAGTGAAACTAATGATGTTTTGAAATATGAAAGTAAAAATGAATACAAAGATGGAAACAAAAATTCCACTTAATGCAAATTTTCAACAACTTTTCAAATTTTTTGTTTTTATTTTTCTAAGATCTTTGGAATCAACAAACTTAAAGAAGGATTTCACTTGACTATGAGATACTTGCGATCTAATTATACTATCAATAACTTAATAAAACAAAGATTTTTCCCTGGCTACTAATGCAAAATCACACTTTTCAACCAAACAAGAAAATGAAAGAGATTTTTTTTTATTTAAATGCTGATAAAGCAAAAAGGAAAAATACCAACAAGTAAAAAACCAAGAAAAACAATTCTGGCCTAATCGCAGATTGCAAAGAATCACTTCAAGAAATCACACACTAGCAACATAAAAGATGACTCTCACACTTGTCTAAAAACCCTAAAGAATTTTTTTTTAATGACATCTTTTAAATGAAAAAAGAAAGTTAGGCTAAGATCAACTCTAAGCTACTGACTGCTAGGACAAAGATTCAAAAACCCGAGAGGTATAACTCTTTTCAAGGGAAGGGATGACTACCTTACCCTCAACAAAAACTATCCTGCACTAGCATGCTACTGATAATCCAACATCAAGCATGTGAACACGAGTTGTATGGAGCCAGAGGGCGTGTACACACATGCTAACCTTCTACAGGCCGCATGTATCTCTAAAACTATGAAAAAAAATAACAATACACAATCCAAACCAGGAAGAGACCACTAATATTGAGAACCATGATCTCTTGAAGGCTTGGACACTTTGTTTAATAGAAGAAGCAAACAATGTAAGGAAAAAAAATTCGTAAAACAAACAAATCTAAGACAAGACTACAAACAACCAATACATAGAAAGAATTCCAGAAAACCCCTGAGAATGTCTGATTCTGACAGGGAAGAGGATGATTTCCTCAAAAATTTTCTGGAATCTACATGCTACTGCTACTTCTTCAGCTAGCGTTTACACACAGGTTGTAAGTGAGCAGGGCACAGGTACACACATGCAGACCTTATGCGGGCCATGTGTACCTCTGTGGGTCTTGAAAAAACACAGTCAAGCAAATAACAAAGACAGCTGGTATGGAAAACCAGACTCTCTGTTAGCTCAGACTTTGCAGAAACTTCAAAAAACAAGCAGGAAAACCAGTCTTTTAAAACTACCCAAAAATACTCCCAGGAACCCTAGAGACTTCCCCAGTATGGTTTCCAATTCTACTGTGGTGGGAAATCCCCCTATGGACTAGAAAATAGGGTTATAGTATGCATGCAGATATGACCGAAAGAAACCTACTTTCTACCTTCATCCCTAGACCTAATCCCCATTTCTTTTTAGCAAATACATTTTTATACCAACATACCTTGTTCCGGATGGTTGATGTCGATCCTTCTTCATGCTTGATCGCTTGTTAGCATCTCTCCTCCTAAGGCTGACCTGCATACAAAACAAGCAACAAACTACACATGCATTTTACCTATAGAATAATGGGTTAGAGATTCAAACATATATTTACTGAACTATGAAGAACTCATATAGTGGGATGGGAAAATCATTTCTTTATTATTAACTTTGATGAATCAACTTACAATGTCGAGACCGACCACTACTCCACGAATCCTGATCTTGGGCTCCTCTTCAAATTTCCTCCAACTTATTTTCTTTGTATCTCTCTTTGCACAAGAATGGCTAAAGGGTTGGGACAATGGGAATATGCAATTGGGCAGAGTTTCTTTACTATTATTCTCCTCCTCCAAATTGGACCCCTAACCCTTCTTTTATAGGCTAGAAGAAGCTAGGTATTTGGACAAACCCTCGGCCATGCATGGCCGGGAGTTTCAGTTAACTCACTCAAAGTTGTGTGTTATGTCGGAAACTTTCCTTTTTTCATGCTTTTGTAGGTCCAGGCGGGCTGTTTTAGGTCAGTGAGCATGTACACGCATGCACTAATGGAGTAGAGTGTGTGGGCCCTTATAAAAAAGGTTTTTAAAGAGTTGTTCAATAGTGCTTTGACAAAGAAGGGATGTGAAATGGCATGATGCCAAGAAAGCATGTATGGTGCAAATTAGGGTTATAACACACAACATAGAGATTAGACATCATAAACCACATTAAAAATCATCAACACATATGAACATCACAAAGATCCCAAAATGTATATCCATATATATATATATATATATCAGTCAACATGTCATAAGTGTTTACAAAAAATAGTACATCGCCCGTAGGAAGGTGAGTCACCTCATCCCTATCAGTACAAAATTGTATGTCAAAACTATACAAAATGGGATCACCAGCTTATATCAAACACAAAACTACATATCTAGTAGCCCTCAGGGCGCCTCTAGTGCTCCAACACCAGGTGTAATATAGTAACTGAAGTGGTATGTTAGTGAAGATTATTGCAACACCCTCGAGGGTGTGTTGATAAGAGCAGAGGACAATTCTAATGAGGAACAATACTCTGAAAAGTAAGCAATGACACCCATAGGAAGTATCAAGGATTTGGCGAGCATTGATGGCCCAACAAATTTCAGAGGTCTTTGGCCCATATAAAAACAATTGCAATAGTCACAAAGTAAGACCCACCGTAACATGAGAAAGTGTTGAAGTTGAATGTTATGGGGGCCAATGACAGTAGGGAGAAATGATGGTTCTCCTTGTGTCGTTTGAGACTCCTCATTGTAAAGGTAATGAGAGTCAAGATATTGTCGCCCTTATGGAAACTATGTTGATGTCGACAAAAAGGGAGATGTGTCTCCAAGAAGCAGATGGCTTCATGAAATCCACTAGATGAGATCAGGAACTGAGGAGTTACATGGACGAAGTCCAGATGTGTGGAGACTCAGGACTTCCCTTGGTTGGGGATATATGTGAAGTGGAAGCAACCGTACAATGAGGTTGAGTGTCAAGGGGACAACTAGATGTGGGATAAGTTGTGCCAGAGGCGGGACAAAGTGAACAAACTCAGAGAGTAGAGGTAGGTGGCATGTGGTATAATCAGATTTTATGGACGATGTCAATAGGAGTGGGTGATAAGGAATTCCCCAACCAAGGGTGACATGGGTTGTGTGTTCCAAAAGGGAATAAGGTCACCAAAGGTGATGAAAAAAAATCTATGTAAATGCTAGGAAAAAAGGCTTTGTAAAATTGCCAAATAAATAAATAATTGGGGATGAGTGTACAAATCCAAAAACGAGTGCCCCAGTGCAATATGGATTGGCCTATGAGGGTGCAAGTTGTGTAGGGAACTGGTGGAGGGTGAGGGGCCCCATGGGTGGGTTTTTGTATGAGGTAAATGAATGAAGAGGAATTTGCATATGGGAAAACTGATGTTGGATGAAATGGGGGGCTAATGATACTGCGAGGGTGAAATCCAATGGGAATTGTGAAGAAATATCCTGGGAGTGCATGGGTCAAGCTAGCAATATGAGGTGAAGGAGTCTGTGGTTGATTCTCGAACATGTGTAAGACTATTGGGAATCCCATCCCTAGGGGGTGAAAGTAGCATGAGTGTCGAAGGGTCAAGGGGAACTTAGAATGGGACAACTCATCTGGGGAAGAGTGCTACCGGGTGACAGTACCTGGTAGCACTCTTCCCCACATGAGTTGTCCCATTCTAATTTCCCCTTAACCCTTCAACACTCATGATTCTTTCACCCCCTAGGGATGGGAGTCCCAATAGTCTTACACATGTTCGATAATCAACCACATATTCCTTCTCCTCATATTGCTAGCCTGACCCATGGACTCACATGATATTTCTTCACAATTCTCATTGGAATGCACCCCCGCAGTATCATTACCCCCCCAATTTCATCCAACATCAGTTTTCCCATCTGCTAATTCCTCTTCATTCATTTACCTCATACATAAACCCATCGATGGGGCCCCTCACCCTCCACCAGTTCCCTACACAACTTGCCCCCTCATAGGCCAAGCCATATTACACTGGGGCACCCATTTCTGTATTTGTACACTCATCCCCAATTATTTATTTATTTGACAATTGTACAAATCCTTTTTTTCCATCATTTACATATCTTTTTTGTCATCACCTTTGGCAACCTTCTTCCCTTTTGGCACATGCAACCCATGTCTCCCTTGGTTGGGGCATTCCTTATCACCCACTCCTATTGACATTGTCCATAAACTCTGAGTATACCATAGACCTCCTACATCTTATCTCTAAGTTTGTTCACTTTGTCCCGCCTCTGGCACAACTTATCCCACGTCTAGTTGTCCCCCTGACACTCGACCTCATTGTACAGTTGTTGCCACTTCACATATATCCCCAACCAAGGGAAGTCCTGAGTCTCCACACATATGGACTTCATCCATGCACCTCCTTAGTTCCTGATCTCATCCAGTGGATTTCATGAAGCCCTCCGCTTCTTGGAGTCGCATCTCCCTTTTTGTCGACATCAACATAGTTTCCAGAAGGGCGACAGTATATTGACTCTCATTACCTTTACAATGAGGAGTCTCGGACGATAGAGGGAAAATCATCATTGTTCCCTGCTGTCATTGGCCCCCATAACATTCGACTTCAACACTTTCTCATGTTGCGGTGGGTCTTACTTTGCGACTATTACAATTTTTTTTATATGGGCGGAAGACCTCTGAAATTTGTTGGGCCATCAATGCCTGCCAAATCCTTGATACTTCCTACAAGTGTCATTGCTTACTTTTCAGAGTATTGTTCCTCATCAGAATTGTCCTCTACTCTTATCAAAACACCCCCGAGGGCGTTGTAGTCATATTCACCAACATACCAACATACCACATTCTCTCCCAAAGAAATCATAGCCTATAACACCCTCTTCCAAGAATTTTTGGATGTTTTTTATTTTCTTGTCTATCTCTAAACACAAAAGTTTGACCCTCATCTCTCTCGATATGACCTCTATCGACTCTGTCACCAAGACTCAAACTATCTCCTTGTAGGATATGTTCTCTATCATAGGAGCATTGACACCATTCTATGACAATTCCTCACCCTTGAGGAAGCAGACAAAGTCCTTAATGATTGTCACAATGGCGCATGTGGAGGTCACCTCTTGGGCATGTCCACTACACAAAAAATAGTTGGACTGATTATGTTTTTCCCACTATATTTCATGACTGCATCCATGTGGTCAAGCATTGTGACAATTTTCAATCGTACACACAAAAATCCCAAGCACCATGTTCTCTTCTCCATCCTGTCATAACCGGTGGCCTCTCTAGTAAATGGGAAATTTATTTCATGACTTTCAACCCCCCATCCAACAATGGGCACAAGTATATAGTGGTTGTCTACTTTAGAAAAAGGGAATAATCCATGCCCACCTTCAATAATACAATAGATATGACTGATCTCTATTTCTTTAACCACATCATTTCATGCTTTGGAGTCCCTCTCTAGCTGGTTTCTGAACATGGAAAACATTTTGAGAATGAAGTCTTCGATGAGATATCTACCAAAATGGGCTTTACTCATGAGTTTGCATCACCCTACTACCCACAATCTAATGGGAAAGTCAAAGTAGTTAATAAGGTCCTTAAAACCATGCTACAACGAGTTGTAGATAAGCATAATACCAACTGGCATCACATGCTTTTCTTGACCTTATGGGAATATCGAAAAGTAGTCAAAACTACCATTGGTTTCATGCCTTTCCATATTGTTTATTAGCACTGGAAGTCACCTCTGGATTGTAGTAGAGGTAAGACCAATACTCATGAGTCTGTATGTCACAATGAATAGTTTTAAAGGGTGGTCTAATGGACGTAGTATTAAGATTATATCTCTTTAACTCAGAAAACTCGGCTGGAGTGCACATAAAAGTGAGGTCTCAATATAACTTCAGTTAGTAAGTTTTAATAAGGGTGTGATCCAGATTTTATGAGAAGAACGAAATGAATACATATTATTAATAGGTGCTTAACACAAAATAATAGAGATACAGTAAACCTTCTTTTCTATTCAATAACGAAATAAGCTGAAACTGCAAAATGCAGCGGAAACAAGCTTGCTGGAATTATGGCGGCTTATCTCTGAGAAGAGATGTGACGGCAGTGCACATTCCCAAAAAGAAGGTTACAATGAGGCTCTAAAGGCATTTTTACAATAATCAAGAATTCCCAAAACCCTAGACATCCAAAAATCTAACCCTAGGAGATGAAGCGCCAAAAGTCATGTGGGCCCCATTTGGGTAATTAGTACATCAACTTCCTGGGGTCGTAACTTTTGCATACGATCTCCATTGTAGGAGTGTGATAGACCGTTGGAAAGGTATAATTGAGGATATACATTTTGGGGGTTCAATAATTATTTTATCTATCATTGAGGAAATCGATCCAGAAAAACCTTCATTTAGGCACTCAAAGTGGCCCCGGAAGTTAAAACTGCTAAAAATAGTAAATTGCCAAAATTGTCAGAAAACTATTTTGAGCCAATTGGAAAAGGTGGGTGGCCACCAATATCCATATGGATCAATCCTCCCTCATTAGGAAGCAATGGTATGCATTTCGTTAAGGTCCCCCATCAGATGAGGAAATTTCTGCTGAATTTGGCCCTAGGTGAGCCACTTGCCTTGGTGTAGGAGCTGCCCTGCTTTGATGACTCGATAAAGCTGGATCCTTTGTTGTCAAGTTCCCTTGATCTATCTATCCAAAATCTAATCATTGTATGCCTATTGTATGAAATCATGTTTGAGCTCTGTTGGTTTCAACTGTTCTACTACTTCTGAGGTGTCCAATAATGGTGGGATATAAGGGCGAAGGAGATCCATGTTGAACACTGGGTCCATGCCAAGGAAAGGAGGAATGTTGAGATCAAAAAACGTATCCCCCACGGCCTTGGAGATAGTGTACAACCCATAATGTAGTGGGAGAAGCTTCTGATGGGGTCCTGTACAGTGTTCTTTCTGCAAGTGCAACTAAACTTTGTCTCCCACTTGAAACTTATGCGGCACCCGATGTTGATCATGGCGTTGTTTGTACTTGTCATTGGACTTATGTAGGATATCCTGAACCTGTTGGTGGATGTGTTGGATTCACTCAATGAAATGGGTGTATTTTTCATCTTCAGTTGGAGAAGGAGATGAGTCGGACGAGGTGACCGCAAGGGGAAGTGCAACATCTATGGGACCCAATGGTTGGAATCCTAACCCCACTTGAAAGGGGTTGTGGCTGGTTGAGCTATACAGGGCTCGATTGTAGCTATTATGTACATAGGGAAGGCTCTCATCCCATGTGAGAGGATGATTTGAATTATACATGTGAAGGATATGCACAATCATTCGATTTACAACCTCACTTTGGCCATCTGTCAGGGGGTGGAAGGTCGTGGATTTGGCGAGCTTGGTGTCCAGCGGTGACCAGAGGCTCAACCAGAATGTGCTAAGAAATCAAATATCCTGATATGAGACAATGGTTTGTGGGATTCCAAAATGTACCAAGACTCGTTCAAAGAAGGGCTTGGCAGTGGCCTCTGCTGTGATGTTATTCTTGCAGGCAACCAAAATCACCATCTTAGAAAAGTTATCAACAACCACAAAAACAAAATCATTTCCCCACTTGGTGGATGGGAGGCCTGACATGTAGTCCATTGAGATGGATTTCCATGGCCTTTCAGGAGTAGGAAGAGAGGTGTACAGGCCCTGTTTCTTAGTGGTCGGTTTGGCAATAGCATAGGCAGTGTAGGACCTGATATAGTTGTTGACCACCTGTCAAAGTTTCGGCTAGTAGAAATGTTTCTGTAGCATTGCCACTGTATTTTTGATGCCAAAGTGTCCTACCACCCAATTGTAGTGGGCTTCCTAGATCATCTTTTCTCGCTCACTTGATGGAACACATATATGTCCCAAACGACACACCAACCCATCCTGAAGATGGAAATTATCGACAACTGTGTTTTCACCCAACATTTTGTAGGTAGTTTCAAAGTCGGGGTCTGTCTCATAGAGTTGGGGCCATCCATATGTCTCATCACGGCAAGAGTATAGCACTGTGGTGAGTGTCGTGACTGGCAGTCTGCTGAGGCAATCAACGACGCAATTGGTACTTCTTGTTTTATACTTGATGTTGAGGTGGAATTGGTCCAAGTATGTGGACCACTTTTGATGGTGGTCATTCTGCAATTTTCTCTGGGTCTGCATGAACTGCAATGGCTTATGATCAGTGTGGATAACTATCTCCTTCCCAAGAATGTGATGTCTCCACTGGCGGCATGCTTGCACAATGGATTACATTTCTTTTTCGTAAGTAGGGTACTTACGGATAGTATCTGATAGTGTCTCACTATGATAGGACATAGGGTGGCTGTGTTGAGTGAGAAAGATGCCCACAACATAGTCTGAAGCATATGTATCGATCTCAAAGGGATGTTGCAGGTCTGGTAGTGAAAGTATTGGGGATGAGCACAAACACTTCTTCAAATCATTGAATGCTTATTTTTGGGACCGGCCCCACGCAAAATTTTCCTTACCACCACCCCTATTTATTTGGCTGAGGGCCCATGCAATATGGGAGAAACCCAACACGAACCTGCGGTAGAAATTGGCAAGGCCCAAGAAGATCCGAAACTCAATGAGTGTTGTTGGGGCTGGCCAGTCACAGATGACTTGGATCTTGGCTGGATCCACATGTACGCTATGCTGATCAATGTTGTATCCTAGGTAATGGACCCTGTCCATACCGAAGGAGAATTTTTCCAAGCTAGCGTATAGCTTATGATACCGCAGGGTGTGCAGAACCTGCTGAATATACTGCAAGTGTTTGGCCCAAGTCTTGTTGTAAATTAGAATGTCATCCATATACACCACTACAAAATTATTGGTGAATGGTCACATGATATCTTCCATCATCCTCATGAAAGTGGCTGGAGCATTTTTCAAACCAAAGGGCATGACCAACCATTCAAAAAAGACTTCCTTTTACTTGAAGGCGGTCTTCCATACATCTGTCTACTCTATCGGGACCTGGTGGTAGCCATACTTTAGATCAAACTTACTGAAGTATTTGTCCCCCGTGAGTTGATCAAGGAGGTCATCAATTTGGGGAATTGGGTATCGGTTTCTAACTATGATTTTATTCCGGTAATCAATACAGAGTCACCAGGTTCCATCTTTCTTCTGTACCAGCACGATTGGGCTCTCGCAAGGTGATGAGATGGGGTGGATGTTCCCCTTGTGGAGTAGTTCTTGGATCTGTCACTTCATCTCCTCATTCTCTAACAAAGAGTGATGATAGACTGGCCCATTGGGTAGCGGTGCATCGGGGGTCAGATTGATGGGGTTCTTGACCTGGCAGTGCAGAGGTACCCCTGTAGGTGAGGAGAAGATATCCAAGTATTCTTCCACGAGCTTATCTACTTGCTTCTACTGTGTGAAGAGGTCGATCACAGAGGCCCTGGATGTGGCTATGATCTTTCTCTTATTCTGAGAGTGAATCACGAAGAAGACAAACTTTCCCATCTGAGAGATGACCTTCCTGCATTTCTTAGTAGAGATCAAGGAAATAGTACTAGGTGGGACTGCCTCGGGTATACTGTACAATTTCCTGTTCAAAGTAATAATAACACTATGAGGCCTAGACTCATATACAACATGACATTTCCATAAATAAGGTTGGACCAAAAGAACATCACAAACTTCGAGAGGAGCAACATCACACAATACCTCATCTTTGAAGGGCTTGATGTTGTACGACAGTCGACACTGTTGGCTGATGCAAAGATCACTTCCTTGGTGAAGCCATCTAATGGTGTAGGTTTGTGGGTGAGGAATTGTTGGCAGGGCCAGCTGCTTGACAACCTCTACTGAGATGAGGTTCTTCTAGATACCGCTATCAATGATGAAGTGCAGTGGGGTGCCTTTTACCCACATCTATGAATGGAAGAGGCACTCTCCTTCTTCTGGTTCGTCTGGTTCACCAGGCTGGAGCTTGGTGGTAGCAACGGTGGCATTGAGTTTCATGTCAATGATCCATCTCCCCCTTTCTAGTTCTATCTCAGAGTTAGAATCTGCATCTGATTCATAGGATTTCACTTTGGCCACTGACGACTGCTTTGAGTGATAGTCAACAGTGTTATACCAAGGGCTCTTATGGAAGTCGCACCACTTCCCGGTATCTTTATTTGTCTTTTTGGTGTCCTTATTTTCTTGCATCTTGGACTGGTTGTCCTGATACTTTCCATATTTTATCTGTCCTTTGTTCGGTGGGTTGGGGCCGCTCTTTCCTGGATTTTTTTGTGAGGGGTTCCTAGGCCCAAGTTGTCGCATCTTTTGTTTGAGCTTCTGCTCAATTTTGACGACATATTGGTAGGCAGCACCCAAGGATGAGATGTTGAGAAATTCCATTTCAGTTTGGATGTATCTATGCAGAGAACCATGATACTTGAGCACCAGATGTTTCTCCAAATCTTTGATACCCAAATTGGTGCACAAGGTATGGAAGATATTTGTGAAATCTGGCACTGCTTGGTCTATTTGTTGCCGCAGTGTGGTCCATTTGGTATACAGGTCGTCATAACTTCCGACAAGGTAGTATTGTTCCTTAATAGCACCCCTGAAGGATTCTTAGGTGGCCGTGAATAAAAATAATGAGGTTTCCTCTATTTCCTTTTGCTCACAGAAATTTTTCCACCAATCTTTGACATGGGGAATGACTTTGAGGAGTGAAAAAGTAATATTTTCTCTATTCGAACAGTTATGAACAAACAAATACCCTTCTAGTATATTCAACCACTTATCTATAGCATTTGCATCTACCTAACCTTCAAATATAGAAATATAGAAGTTTATTTGTACCTTGAAGGGGGCGGCACCTCTGTTCAAAGAAGATGTGTCACTTGTTGGTAGTTGCCGAAGGATTTGCGCGAAACTATCCATCATCTCATTCCTCTGTTGCGTGAGGGATTCCTCAATCAACAATTTGAAAGGATCTTATGTCCCATCATATTTATTTTCTCCTGCCATGGGAGGTCACTTGGGCATGCGATATCTTTTGTCCTCAAGAGAAACAAGCTCGAGACCCAACTCTTTGTACTCCAACCTCATTGGGGACATGCATTAAGACGACAAGGAGAAGACCTCTCTGATACCACTGATCCATATTTTATGATAAGAATGAAATGAATATAAATTATTAACAGGTTCTTAACACAAAATAACAAAGATACAGTAAAATTGGTTTTCTATTCAATAACAAAATAAGCCTAAACTATAAACTGCAGTGGAAACAAGCTTGTTGGAATGGTGGTGGCTTATCTCTGAGAAGAGATGTGATGGAAGTGCGCATTCAAAAAAATAAGGTTACAATGAGGATTTGACGACATGTTTAAAATAATAAAGAATTCCAAAAACCCTATACATCCAAAAACCTAACCCTAGGAGATGAAGCACCAAATGTCATGTGGGCCCCATTTGGGTAAGTTAGTACATCAACTTCCCGAGGTCGTAACTTTTTCATACGATCTCCGTTTTAGGTGTGTGATAGCCCGTTCGAAAGGTATCATCAAATAGATCCATTTTTTGGGCTCAATCATTCCTTTGGATATCATTAAGGAGCTCAATACCGAAAAAACTTCATTTAGGCCCTCAAAATGGCCCCAGAAGTTAAAACTGCTAAAAATAGTAAATTGCCAAAATTGTCAGAAAACTGTTTTGAGCCAGTTGGAAAAGGCGGGTGGCCACATACATCCACCTGGATCAGGCTAAGTAGGGGGAATAACTTGAGGAAAATGAAAATTTTTGCTATGGACATCCGGTCTTCTAGTAGTCTAAAGAGGAAAAACTCAGAAGGCAAGATCCTCTGGGTTCAGAGTTTCAAGGAACTGAATGAATTTATTACTGAACTGAAATCAAACATACGTGAAAATTCAATAATAACAACCAGAGTGGATCCTCCATGCCCTTTTCATGAAACATTAGGGGAAAAATAATCACAAGAAACTGATTAAAATTGATCGTGATGCTACTGTGGTCAAACCTACATCACAAGAACATAACTACCCTCGACTGGATCATCCATGCCCAAGTGTCTTAACACAACTATTACATATATATGGAAGGAAATTGACTTTCATTAAACAAGAAGTCTCAAATACATATACATAACCAGAGAACCATAGGCTTCACTAAAAATTTACAAATTGGGAGCCTATCTCGATAATCAACCCTAACAAAATATTAGGAAGACTCCTATATACTCAGAGAAAAACTATAGAAGCGTGCTCGAGTCTCTGCATTGAAGGAATTATGTCTGCATGCATCCTGGCAGATTACGCATGCAGTCTCTTGTCATAAGCGACATCTTGTCATATGCAATCGTGCTTTAGGAAGGTGTTGGGAGCCCTACATGTTTTTGCTATTTTTAATGAAAAATAACACCTTCGGTAGCTGCCATCACCCCATCCTGTAAATATAACTATTCGAGGGTGATTAATGGGTTATAAAAGGATGTTTGATTACTCTTGTTTTATTTTTTATCTTGCGTTTCCATGCTTGATTCATGACTGTAAGCCTAAATCAAGCATTAAAACTTAATTTCTCATTATAACCCTATCCAAAGCTTGGTTTCCAAAAGGTTCAATGTCCTTACATCTACCTCATGTCTCTTGAATGATTTTTTTGAGTTTATCAAATATCAATATAATACTTATGTTGTTTTGCATATTGGATTTGTAAGCTTATGTGTCTAAATCCTTTGTAAATAAACTATTATACCAAAAATCGATTCGCATTTTGAATTGTTAAAACATATGCATTCCAACCCTTTGCAAATTGATTATATCCATTGCATGTCGTGGGAATTAAACACACCAGAAACATATCATGTACTTCGTTTTGTCTGGAGGGATGAAGTGACAGGATTCTCATTACAAGTTAAGGGTTTTTGTAGTGCTATGTACTTAGGTCTTTCATTGCCAAAAGTGTTCAAACTCCATAACCGAGACCTTCATGTGTATGCTATGATCACACAGGTTTTCTCTTATTTTGTTTTCATGGTATCCACTCAGACTTATCCCTTTTAATCCTATCATCCAAACCTAGAACCATTTTGAGTCACCCCTGCTACATTATGGCACCTGTGAAGAGAATCCAACCAAATTACTCTGAGTTTTTTGTTTTTAAAACCCCGTAATTGCATTCTACAGACACATTTTTGTGGGAGCATTTCTGAGCAAACCGTTACGAATTAGCCAAAAACCTTTAGAAATGATTTCGTAAATGGGTTCATTTACCTTCAAAGAGGGAAGATTCTTCATAAATGATATATTTTCACAGATACAACTAATTCTTTGGAGGGAAAAATCTCATAATTTATTTGCGATTGAGGTAAGCGTTTTTGTTTGTTTTGCTGAGAGATCCAAGCTTGTTATTGGTTTTGTTGGGTTCTAATTTATATATTCCCTTACTTTGTTTATGAGAATGCAGTAGAATTTTCCTCTCCATATCAATAAAAATTCCAAATCTTGCATTTCTAACCCTATTGTCAAAAAACTATGTGTTCATCCACAAAAAGACTATGTTATCACAGATCTACTCTCTGCTGCAGTTCGAAACCCACTGGGAGAAATCCACGGTCTGATTTCATGTTTAAAAAATCATGGGAGGAAGTCTTAGCTATTTTAAAGGATAAAAACCCTCCTATTAATGAGTATTATCAGGGTTTCATTAACAAATCAATAATTCATTTTTAATTTGGAAAACAAGAGGATTAAGCAGGCTGGATAATACTCAACCAATTTCATTATTTTAAATTCAGATTTATTAGGTGTCTCTTTGGCAGATTGCTGGAATAGTAAATGGTTATTTTGTTTTGATTATGTTTTAAAAAATAAAAGATTTCATTTTCATTTTTTGTTATTTGTTTTACTATTTTAGACTAGCTACAAAAACCTGTAGCTTATCTTTTTCTTAAAATTAGTTTGAAGTCAAGTCATTTTTATATAAAATTTAGTAATTAATTATCTAACTTGTTCCTACTTTCATTTTTCAGGATGTGGTATATAGGATGCTTATTTTATGAGATAGAACATGCCCAATCTAGATGATTAGTATCTCTTTTTGTTTATTTTGTAAATAGAAAAAAACCTTTTATAAATTTTTGAAGATACAATTTGATGATGAGTGGTTGTAGGCCCTCCATAATTGTAATGTTTTGATCTTATGGATCTGATCTTATCCTGAGATATAGGAAGATCATATTTCCCAAAAACTCTTTAAAAACCATGCATTTTGTAAATGAAAGGCATCTTGGCTGAGGGAAGAAGATGGACGAGTGATTCCAAGACTTAATGAAACAACATATACGCATTTTGGCTTTAGTCTTTTGTTAATGATGTTTTCATTTATGTTTTGTTAATACTAATACATTAATGGGTCCGATAGTTTTAGAATTAATGATCTATTATGTTTGGGATATTTATATTATAAATATCGTCTATAATTTGTTTATCTAGATATAAATACTGTGATCATATCTCCAATTAGAATGATAGGATTTATCTTTGAATTTTAATTGAATGATGAAATGAATAAGTTACATTCAGATTTATCTTGCTGTAATTATGTGCAATTATAAGATCACAGGGTTATATTTGTGTTCCCTCCTTTGTCATTAATCCGAAACTGTCAATACATGTTTTGAATTTATTTAGAACAATCATAAAGTTCATTGCAGATTTCTCTCTAAGACGCGACAGTTGGTTGTTTTTCACTCATACAGACACTTGGATACACCTCACTAACTAACAAAGTGGTTAGCTCTTTTTAATTTCTTAATTCTTTCATTTACATATTAATGAAACCAAAATGTATGGTTCAACGTTTGACTACCCACACATCTGCGTTTCATAGTTTATTCAATTCAAGATTAGTTAGATTTATAAAATAAAAGAAAAAAAAATTAAATGTGCTTTCTTTATCTACTTCTTAACATAAATAATTTTTCACATTTGATTTCGTAAGTTTCGATTAAAACTTGCAATTTGTAAATGATGTACATAAGTGATATTTGTATATTTTCTGCTACAATAGTTATATTAGAGCATATGTACATATATAATATATAGTATATAGTAATTAGTTAGTTATTTATTTCTCTTGTTTATTTTCTTTTAGGACTTTAGATTGGCCAATGGAGCCATTAAACCCGTCAGAACAAGTTACACCAAACGACTTGGGTTATTTCGACAACCCCGGACCAGACTCGTTCTTCTAGTTGACGGACAATCATTTTCGCCTGCCAACAAATGACACTAGAAGGAGGGCCAGACTGACAAGCTAGCCTTCTAGGAGCCTTCATTTCGAATGTATTTAATTTTCCCATGGCTCCCCAAATCACTGTGTTGGAACATGATTTCCACTTCTCATTACCTGATGTTCCCAACGAGACAGTCTCTCGCTTGTCCAAACTCACCTTTGATGGTGGGGGGGATGTATCTGCTAAAGACAACCTTAACAATTTTTGGTGCAAATGCATCAAACATGACATTTCTGATTTAAAAGTTTTATGAAGATTGTTCTCTTTTAATTTTAGGGGTCAGATTAAACATTTGTTTGAGTCTTTTCCGGCATATGACATTTTTGATTGGTTTTAATTTGTAGAGGAATTTTTAGATTCTTTTGAAATCTATGATTACAATCAATTATGTGAAGAATTTCAGACTTTTCTAATCAGTGACAATTCATCTTCAGAAGGCTTTTTGACAAGAATCCATCATGTTCTTTGTAAATTTAATCTTAATGACATGTAATTTTTACTAAATTTCCTCTATGATTCTTGTGTCCCTTTCATCCAGTCATATTCAATTGCGAATGATGAAGAAGTTGCAAATCCTATCACTCAATTCCGAGAAGAATTTTGTTCACGGGATGAGAGGAATCCATTCAAAAATTTTGAACAAGCAAGTGATATTCTATCTATCGAAGAAGTTCTTACTGATAATCAAAATGGTTTTTCCTCTGAATCATTGTATTTTCAGTCCTTGACCATCGTGGAAGAATATTTGATTTTGGGTCAAGGTGAATGTTGTCATTCTTGTAATGCATGCTCTAATCAATATTTAAGTTCAGTTATTGAAGAACACTTAGGTGACAAAAATCATCTTAAAAATTCTAACACTCCTATGAAACTAATTAGAGATGAAGATATGCAATTGGAAGGAGAAACCTTAAACCTTCATCCTCAAATCGTACCTCATCAACATGAAACATCATATGTTTTTCATGAAAGTTTTGAATTGTCTATCATATGTGAGGCAAATCTAGATGGTCATATTATGTTGAATAATTTATCAACAAAACAAAGTGAAAGTTTTAAAGAAAGTGAAAAAAAATGTCATGAGAATACCATTGTTAAATATCATAGCTCAAGAGATTCTTTTCATGTGCTTATTTTTTATTCCTTTTACTTGTTATATCTCGATCTCTTGTTATATTCTGGTGGACTTGATACTTTACCCACAACATCCTACTCTTTTCCGCCACAATCATATCCTTTCGATATGGCAAGATTTGGTGAAATTATTTCCAAACATAACATTTATAAAGTCGGATTTGATGCTCTTTCACTTTCATCACTCACATGGGAAAAATACATGTTGCGAGATGATTTTACAGAGTTTATTTTTTAAAAATACAATGCACTCTCTCTTATGGAGATCAAACATTCTACGTTGCATATTCGTTCTTTGATTAGCTAGAATTTTAATGTTTATGCTTCACATTTTGAAATGATCAATCTCATCAAAGGAAGCATTCAAACCAATAATCTAATTGATGTCACTAATCCTCTTATGATGTGTTCCCCTTTGATATATCCATTTCATCAAATTCATAATTTCCATCCTAATTTTTATGACAGGATCTTAGAATGTCTTGAAGATTCGTATCTAAAAAATCTTCATAATAAAGCTAAAATTGTGCTTACTTTGTTTTTTCCCAAATATCTAGAAAGTAAGAATGACATACTTCCTTTAGATCCTCCATGTGAAGAAATTAATGAACACTTGGATAATTGCCAAGAGGACGGGGCACTTCAGCCTTGGTTGATGGTTATGTCAGGTCCCCATAATATTGATAAGTTTTCCAAACTTAATTACACTCTTCCATGCCATTATGATTTATATCATGACAAGATTGCAGAATGGTTGAAGGTTTCATACATCAAGAAATTTCAAAAAAATTGTAAGGTTGTGCTTGCTTTTTTTTTTAAAGAATATATAGGAGGTAAGCATAACATATTTCTTTTGTATCTGCAAATACTACATTCTTATGTTCTGATTTTTTACTTTCTACACCTTGGAGGATTGAATATGTTCTTATGGATGCACTGGAAATATAATTTTACTTGGAATTTTTCATTTGTCTTAGTAGTTTATAGTAGGTTTAGGAATAGTTTTCCTTTAGTTTTAGTTCTCACTGTCTCGCTTTGTAATAATGCAGTTAATGAACACAAGTAGGTGCACCAAGAGAACCGTCATATGATTGTTGTCAGGGAGGTCCAGTTTGACCCTTTTCTCTCAGCTTTTCATTGAACATTTCTTTTCAAAAACACCGTATCATCATGAAAATTTTAAATGAAAAGTAAAGAGATAAGTAAATCTAAACTATCAATTCAGTCCTGAACCAAGGTGCTGCGAGTAGGAATGCATTCATACTAATGAGGATTTTTCTATTTTCTTTAGTCTCTTAAGAGATTTTTCGCATGATGATTCTAGATCCACCTCTCTGTACATATTTTTTCTATTTTATTTTATTTTATTTTATTTTTATTTTGGTTCTTTTCATTTCACTTGTTTTCACTGCTTTCTGGTTGAACTTATGTGTGTGTCACCTTTTAGTTCGTTAAAGGAAACCAGAATGCCTCATCATGAAGCAAAAATCAAGGTCTTCTCAAAGCATCAATGTTGTAAATTGTTGAAACATAGACTAGCTAAAGAAACTTTATGTTTGAAATAGGTCTTTTGGTTTCACTTTATAATCATGAGCAGACACGACCATCATTAAAGATCTTTACGCTGTCCCTGTTTTTAAAGAAAACAAATCAAGTATGTGTTCCTGACCTCGAAAAATTAGTCTAATCAGAAAACTAATTTTAGATCATAATGAAGGTTATCAAGCAAAAATTAAAGGCTGGAAAATATCAAGTATTCTAAAAACTGAATTTCTCAGCATCACCTGATGCTTCTGAAGATCATTCAATTTATGTCAATTTGTAAATAATTTCTAGAGAGTTGTGGGAAGTGTCTCTAAACCAATAGAGATACTAAACAGGTCTGCTGGCAGTGGGTAAATGCATGCATGATGCCAAGACAACTTCATCGGGGTACTGAACAGGCCTTCTAGTAGAGAAGCAATGTTGGGTCCAAGAAAATTATCAGGTATAAATTTTGATATTGGTCATAAGTGCCATTCATTTTGAATTGAAATTTCTTGGACAGGGTAGAGGCATCAGAGTGGTTAATTGACATCCCTTCCAAGGCTATGGATGCCTTCTCATAGCAGTGGACCTGTCAACAGTATCAAAGCCATTGGCTTGAGTATTGTTGCTCTCATAATTAAAATTTGTCACCATATTTCATTTGAAAAGAAAGACATCTGAAGATGGACTGTATGATGATTGTTGGGATTTGATTTAGATGCTCGATTTCCTTCAAATATTCTTTAATACATAAGCATTCTTAATCAGTCCTGACATGAACTCATTGGTGATGCAGAGATAACTGCTTCTCCCAGTAAGTCACCACTGTTGGCAGCCCTACATGTTTTTGCTATTTTTAATGACAAATAACACGTCATGTAGTTGCCATCACCTCATCCTATAAATATCACTATTCGAGGGTGATTATTGGGTTATAAAAGGATGTTTGATTACTCTTGTTTTATTTTTTGTCTTATGTTTTCATGCTTGATTCATGACTGTAAGCATGAATCAAGCATTAAAACTTAATTTCACATTATAACCCTATCCAAAGCTTGGTTTCCAAAAGGTTCAATGTGCTTACATCTACCTCATGTCTCTTACTCGAATGATTTTTTTGAGTTTATCAAATATCAATATAATACTTATCTTGTTTTGCATATTGGATTTGTAATCTTATGTTCCTAAATCCTTTGTAAACCAACTATTATACAAAAAATCGATTCACTTTTTTAATTGTTAAAACATATCCATTCCAACCCTTTGGAAATCGATTATATCCATTGCATGTCATGGGAATTAAACACACCATAACCATATCCTGTACTTCATTTCGGCTGGCAGGATGAAGTGAAAAAATTCTCATTACAAGTTAAGGGTTTGTGTAGTGCTATGTAATCGGGGCTTTCATTGCCAGAAGTGTTCAAATTCCATAATAGAGAGCTTCATGTGTATGCTATAATCGCACATGTTTTCTTCTTATTCTGTTCTCATGGTATTCACTCAGACTGATCTCTTTTACTCCTATCATCTAAACCTAGAACCGTTTTGAGTTTTCCCTGCTGCATTATGGTACCTGTGAAGCGAATCCAACCAAATGACTCTGAGTTTTCTGTTTTTAAAACCCCGTAATTGCATGCCAGAGACACGTTTTTGCAGGAGAATTTCTGAGCAAACTGTTACAAATTATCCAAAGCCCTTTAAAACCCATTCTGAAAATGGGGTCATTTACATTCAACTCGAGAAGATTCTTTAGAAGCGATATAGTTTCAGAGATACAACTCGTTCTTTGGAGGGAAAAATCTCATAATTTCTTTTCGGTTGAGGTAAGTGTTTTTGTTTGTTTTGCTCAGAGATCCAACCTTGTTATTGGTTTTGTTGGGTTCCAAGTTATATATTCCCTTCCTCTATTTATGATAATGCAATAGAATTTGCCTCTCCATCTCAATAAAAATTCCAACTCTTGCATGTCTAACCCTGCTGTCGAAAATTTGTGTGTTCATCCACAAAAAAACTATGCTATCATAGATTTGTTCTCTGCTACAGTTCGAAACCCATTGGGAGAAAGCCACGGTCTGATTTCATGTTCAGAAAATCATGGGAGGAAGTCTTATATGTTTTGTTTTAAAGGACAAAAACCCTCCTATTAATGAGTATGATCAGGGTTTCATTAACAAATCAATAATTCGGTTTTAATTTGGCAAACAAGAGGATTAAGCAGGTTGGATAATACTCAACCAATTTCATTATTTTAAATTCAGATTTATTAGGTGTCTCTTTGGTTCATTGCTAGAATAGTAAATGATTTTTTTTGTTTTGATTATGTTTTAAAAAATAAAATATTTCATTTTCATTTTTTGTTATTTTTCTTTAACTATTTTAGACTAGCTACAAAAACCTGTAGCTTATCTTTTTCTAAAAATTAGTTTGAAGTCAAGTCATTTTTATACAAAATTTAGTAATTAGTTATCTAACTTGTTCCTACTTTCATTTTTTAGGATGTGGTATATCAGATGTTGATTTTATGAGATAGAACATGCCCAATCTAGATGACTAGTATCTCTTTTTTATTATTTTGTAAATAGAAAAAAAACTTTTATAAATTTTTGATGATACAGTTTGATGATGAGTGGTTGTAGGCACTCCATAATTGTAATGTTTTGATCTTATGGATCTGATCTTATCCTGAGAGATAGGAAGATCAGATTTCCCAAATACTCTTTAAAAAACATGCATTTTTTAAATGAAAGGCATCTTGGCTGAGGACAGAAGATGGTGGAGTGATTCCAAGACTTAATGAAACATCATATATGCATTTTGTCTTTAGCCTTTTGTTAATGATGTTTCCATTTATGTTTTGTTAATCCTAATACATTAATGGGTCTGATAGCTTTAGAATTAATGATCTATTATGTTTGGGATATTTATATTATAAATATCGTCTATAATTTGTTGCTCTAGATATAAATACTGTGATCATATCTCCAATTAGACTAATAGGATATATCTTTGAATTTTAATTGAACGATGAAATACATAAGTTACTTTCAGATTTATCTTGCTGTAATTATGTGCAATTATAAGATCACAAGGTTATATTTGTGTTTACTCCTATGCCATTAAAACTAAAATGCCAATACATGTTTTGAATTTATTTAGAACAGTCATAAATTTCATTGCAGATTTATCTCTTGGACGCGACAGTTGGATGTTCTTCACTCATACAGACGCTTGGATAAACCTCAGTAACTAGCAAAGAGGTTAGCTCTTTTGTATTTCTTCATTCTTTCATTTACATATTAATGAAACTAGAATGTATGGTTCAGCTTTTGACTACCCACACATCTGTGTTTCATAGTTTATTCAATTCAAGATTAGTTAGATTTATAAAAGAAAACATAAAAGATTTAAATGTTCTTTCTTTATCTACTTCTTAACATAAATAATTTCCGCATTTGATTTCGTAAGTTTTGATTAAAAATTGCAATTTGTAAATGATGTACATAAGTGATATTTGTATATTTTCTGCTACAATAGTTATGTTAGAGCATATGTACATATATAATATATAGTATCTAGTAATTAGCTAGTTATTTGTTTCTCTTGTTTATTTTCATTTAGGACTTTAGATTGGCCAACGGAGCCATTGAACATGTCAGAACAATTTACACCAAATGACTTGGGTTATTTAGACAACCCCGGACCAGACTCGTTATTCCAGTTGATGGATGATCATTTTTTCCCTCCAACCGAAGGTTATGCAACTGAGTCGACTTGCTGACAGTCCTTTCTCAGGCTTTCCATTTATGGTGGAAACAATGTTCAACCAACACCAACTAGCTTCAATAAATGATTCATCAGGATCGAGAAGGCCTAAGTTGGCACTAGACCTATGGAATCTGGCAGCCTTTGCATGGAATAGCAGACATGGAGATGGTCAGGTGGAAAATGAGGATGGGAATAGGAAACTAAGGATAGTGTGGGGTTCACACAGGAAAGAGCTGAGGTTTAATGGGATGGAGGTGATGTGGAGTGAGGTGGAACAGGTAGATGATATGGGGAGATGCAACATGTGGGATAGTGAGTGGAGGACAAGTGTGAGGGAGTGAAAGTTATAGGGGAGCGGGGGAGTGGGGGACAACTGCCTGCTGGATAGAGAGACCATTTGTTGACCCGAGATAGGAACTTATATGCACATGTGCATATTGGGGCTGCGAAAAGTGGTTTGATTCTTCATTGTTTTTGGGCCCAATGTGTGTCTCTATATGACACATAGTGTCTCCACAAAACCATGGTTTCAAACCCGGTCCACCCTACAATTTTTATCATCCGCGCATGTTGGAGCCTCGATATGATCAACAACCATCGATCTTGAGCACTTAGATCTTAGCCACCCATATCTATGTGCCTCTTAGCTCAGCGCGCAAAACGGTTGCATCGACCCCAACGAACTTAGGATAAGCACCATTTAGTGGGTTTTTAGACCCTTTCTTCGTCTTTTGTCACCTAGAGGCCAAAACCAAGGGAAAAACATCCCCCTTGCAAAATCATGTGATAGCATTAGGCTCCATGGGGGATAGATTCCTCCCTGCGAGGCTCTAAGATGTCCTTTGTAGGTACAGTTGTCTTTTGTTGGGTTGTAGAGTCACCCATAAAACCGGAAACAAAAAAGAGAAAACAATATTTACAAAGACATGGGAGCCACTTATGGCTCAAATAAAGAACTTCTACAGAAAATTCCCATTTACAGGGCCACCAAAAAATTCATCACCCTTCAAATTCTACAACCTGTAAGTGTTTTTTGGAAATTCTTCAGAAATATTGAAGGGACCGATCCAAAGGGCTTCAAAGTTTCCATGTTTTCCACTATCTTGTCTGGGCACATCCCACTTAAATACTAGTTCTCCTAGCTGGAAATCTTCTTTTCTGCTCTTCCTGTCAAAATCTTGCTTGATCTTCTGCTGATGGTCATGCTCTCTATCCATCGCCTACTCTCTAGTCTACTGGACTTCTACTAGTTGATGAATTCTTTTGATCATATCATTAGGTTCTCCTTGGTAGTCCTGAAAGAATTTTTCCACGGGCAGGGCGAGGTGAGAAGGAAAAAATTCTTCATTCACATCTACAAATTGGAAAGGATATATACCCAGGGACCTTTTTTTTTCACTCGATCGTCCCACAAAGAAAATTTGATCTTTGAATACGTTGCTTTATTATTGTCCTCTATATGTATTTTGATGATCTTTATCAGGATTTTGTTAGAGGACTCTGCTAATCCATTGCCTTGAGGGTAGTAGGGGGTAGAGTGGATCAATGAAATCCCAAACTTCTCACAAAATTTGATCAATGTCTTAGAATTGAAGGATGTAGCGTTGTCAGTGATGATTTTGTTCGTACAACCAAACCTTTCCATAATATATTCAAGAAAACCAATGATCACTTTGTGAGAAGCACTCCTTGTGGGAATAACTTCTATCCACTTGGTGAAATAATATGTTGCAGTTAAGATCCACATGTGTTGACTACTTGAAGCAGGATGGATTTCCCCAATGAAGTCCAGGCCCCACTACTGAAAGGGTCCTGAAGATACCGCAGGCTTTAATGGAAGAGACATGAGATGTTGCTTCCTAGAGAAATTCTGACATTTGATGCAAGCTCTGACTTTTTCACATACATCAGTGAATAGAGTAGGGAAAAGTACTCATCCATGATAATTTTATAGGCCGTGGTTCTCCAGAAATGATGTCCCCCACACAAGCTGCCATGAAAACAAAACATAATCTTTTGGGCCTCTTATGGGTCTAAACATCTCAGAAGCACACCTAAAGGATCTTTTCAGTACAATACCTAGTCAATAAGGCAATATATGATTTCTTTGAGTTTTAAAGCTCTTGCCTTGCTCTTCCCCATTCCATATGGAGGCCTTAACTATTGCAGAAAATATATAATGTATTTATACGAGGTGCATTCTACCAATGGAGGCTCGTCCCGGGGGATTTTATCAGGCACTTTAGCCAGCTGATTCTGTGAGCAAGTGTCGATGAAGTTAACCTCCAAATCTTTACAATTAGATTCAACCAACATCTTGGCTAAACCTTTACCTTTAAATAGTTTGGTGGGTTTTATTTCCAGATCAAATTCAAGGATTTTGGCAATCCACTTGCTCCTTCTCTTGTCTATGTTAGGATGGATAAGAATGTCCTTCACAAAAGTTGAAGGAACGTATGCAATGATATTTGAATACAGGACATAGACTTCAAAAGCCTTGAGAGATTTCACCAAGGCATAGGCCTGTTTCTCCATGATGTCATATATGACCTCTACGTTTCTTAGTGATCTGCTGAAAAATGAAATAGGTTTCTCCAACCCTTCAATGTTTTTCTGCAATAAAACAACTGCCACTGTATCAAAAGAAGCAAAAGAAAAAATCAGAAAATCCTTGGAGCAGTCTGAACTGGTAAGCATAGGTGTCTCAGTAAAGGCCTTCTTGATTTGGTCAAAATGATATCTAGACTCAACAATACATTTTACTTCATTCCCCTTACTGAGCATGGCTATGATATGCTTCACCAATTCAACAAAATTTGAAACAAACCTCTTGAGAAAAATAAATTTTCCTAGGAAGGACTGAACCTCTTTCCTGGATATAGGAAGTGATAAAATTTGTATAGCCTCCACCCTGCTTGAATCAATTCTGACCCCCTCAGCTGATACCATGTGTCCCAACAATTTTCCTTCCTGCATGGAAAATAAGGACTTCTTGGGATTTAAGGAAAGGCCAAATTTCCTTCATTTTAAGAAGACCTTTTTCAAATGTTCACAATTCTCTTTATCATACTTAGAGAAAACTATAATGTCAACCAAATAGATGACCACAAATTTATTGCTTTCCCCTATGAAATCTATATCCATGGCTCGCTAAAAGGTTTCTCCTGCGTTCATCAATCCAAAGGGAATTATGGCATACATGAATGTACCCCAGGGAGTGGTGAAGGCTAACTTTTCTCTGTCTTCAGGCAGAACAAAGATTTGATTGTAACCATAAAATACATCAATCATGGAAACCCTGGATGCACCTAGTACCCTCTGCAATATGTGCTTCATCTTTGAAAAAGGGTAATTATCCTTCTTGGAGATTCTGTTCAGATTTCTGAAATCAACACATAGTTTGATCTCTCCACTCTTTTTCCTCACCGGGACTAGGTTGGCCACCCATTCAAAATATCTCAAAGGGAAAATAATTTGGGCATCCAACAAATTCTTTACTTCCCTTTCCACAATAGGCTACAACATAGTATTTATCTATCTCAATTTATGCCTAAATGGTTTGGTATCTTCCTTTAGTGGAATCTTATGCTCAATAACGTTGATGTCATATGTTCTGAGGTCTTCATAGGTACAAGAAAGAACATCAGAAAATTCTTTAATAGCTCAGTATAATCAACCCTCTTCTCTTTTGACAAGCTATTATAGAACTTGACAAACTTTGGATCCTCCTCTATGCCAATATTGCACTCAGCTACATCAACATCGTCATTCAAGAATTTACCCTTTACTGCCACATAATTTATGTGAAATAATATCTCCAAAGGAAATAGTCCCTTTGGGATGTGATTGTTGGGTAACTGGACAATGTGATGTTCAACAATTTTGTTCAAAAGAACATTAGGATGAGGATCTATGTCAAAATTTGGGTCTTGATCAATAAGTAATGATGAAAACTCCTCAACAGTTTCCATAAATCTTTTGATTTCAAGATCATCCTCAAACACCTTCCAATGCTTGACATTGTCAGGTATACAGGGCCTCTATTTTACTTCTATAACATACCTGAGATTGGGTGTCAAAGGAACTCTAAAATTGCTTGCTGAAACAGCCAAAGCGTTAGCCATGACATTCTCTCCTCTGGGAATAAATGAAATGTTGAAAGCAGAGAAAATATTGTCAATGAGGTCCCATACCTCATTTCTGTAACTTTTGAGCCAAGGGTGTTTGTCCTGATACATATTTCGGATCTACTGTACAATCAAATCAACATCTCCAAACACTGATATCTCTTCAATCCCCATATTGTTTGCAGCCCTCAAACCCAAAACAAGAGCTTCATACTCTGCGACATTATTGGTAGCTTCAAATTATAAGTTGTATGACAGAGATATAATTTCTTGAACAGGTGAAACAAGGACCACCCCAACACCAGCACCTTCCCTATAAGAGGCTCCATCAAAGAGCATTTTCAAAACAAAGGTAATCAGAGGAGAATCTTCACAGAGATTAAGGGACTGTTTTCTGATTTCAAGAAGAGGTTCAGGAACATTAGTGAGCTGCAATAAGTTGGATCCCAAATTAGTATCAAGGGAAATATAGGATGATTGGTGGGGTCTTCTTCATCACTAATAATATAGGCTAGTTGATATTCTTTGTATTGTCTTCTATGCGCCCCCCAAAACATAGGAATAATAGCATATGTGAGGTCCATCTGCAATGTTCCCCCAAGCCTTTTTATCCAAGATCTTAAAAATAAAATGCCAAACATTGGGGGAACATTAGCCACTATAATATCCATGACCACACTTTTCATGGGCTTCTAAAACAAGGTCACAACTAGATCTTTGATGACCCCAAGACATTGCACCCTTCTTGAATCAAAAGAATACAAGTCATGGTATGCTTTGGTGACTTCCACTCCTAGTTCCTTCATGACAATTTTGAGCATGAGAATATGATATCCCCCTGAGTCCATAAAAAAATTATGTAGTACCTTATCATGTATGTTTAGTGATGTGTAGAAGGGAGGGGATGAATCATATCTATCTTCTACCATGGGACCTAAGATGATTGTTGGCTTTTCATCTTGCAAATTGATTGAGTCTGTGGGGTGATTCGAGGGTTCATGTAGCAAAAACATAGATAGGGATATCCTAAATTCCTCATGCTTGACCATCTTTGAAAGGGGGACATGAATCCTAATCTTTTGAAATTCATGCTCAAAGTTAAAATAGGAGGGGGGATTCAAAATTTCTCTTACCTCTGGGATGGGACTTTTGGCTACTAGTGAGGGATTCTGGGATTTCTTTTCCTGGTTTTTGCTTGCTACATATTTAGCAGGTGTTTCTACTCTGGTAGGTCGATCAAGAACATCAGGATTTCCTCCTTTATTTTGGGACCTGAGGTTGTACCTATTTGGGATTTCGCTGTCCTTATCCCCTTTTCTCAACTCGTTTAATTGGATGTCCATGAGAGACTCGTCATATGCTGATTGATTTAAGTGAGGAGAAGAGGTTGTATCTTCAGGACAGTGAATTTATGGATAGAGGTCTTCTTCCTCTCTATCCTCATCTGTAGCAATGTTGTTTTGAAGAGGGTTTTGGATTTTATGATCATCCCTATCTCTATTCCAAGATTCTTTTTTCATAATCCGAGGAGAATTGTTATTCAACCTCCTGAAGTTGCTTTTGTTATCAACATTTTGAGGATTTATGTATGTTTGATTCCCTTCTAATTCCAACCTTTCTATTCTAGATGAAAGTGATTTTAGTAACTTGGTTACTTCGTCCATTTGAGAAAGCGGGTGGGGGGTAGAGGAACTGGAGGTTGGAGATTCCGATCTTCCTCTTCCTCTGTCTCTATCAGCCTTATTCTTGGGTCATTCAACTGCCAATATATTAGACTCTACTTCTAGGGATGCATCTTGCATATGATCCAAGGAGGTAGCTCTTCTCTCTCTTAACATGAGGCAAAATTTAGGGTCAAAAGCACTAACATATGTGATTTTGGCAGAGGCCTTTATAGGCTTCATCTCAACATGGATCTTATTGTACATTTTGTTGAATATTTTGGAGAAATGAGAGACAAACTCTCCCTGTTTTCTCTTTAGGGACCCGAATTTTGTGATATAATATATGAAGTCCTTTTTATCCCCCCATTGTCTCAAGAAGATATCATCTAAAGCATCAATCCCATCAATGGATCCAGGGGTCAGGGCCCTGAACCACTTTCTAGCTTCTCCATCAAGATTGTGGACAAAAATACTCATCCACACATCTTCATTTACTATGACATAGTTATCAGCGTAACTATAGAAAGATGCAAGGTTCTCCTCTGCAGTGATATCTCCCTCCCCCATGAACTTAGGTAGCTACTTAAGGTATCCTCCAGCTAGGAGGGCATTAAGATGCTATGGAAAAATGAGAGGGGCATATCTGGCAGCTACTATAGCATCCATTCTATTTCTTTGGGATTATTTCCTACCATTGGAGTGTGAACAGGAGGAGAACCAGAAGGGGATGGGGTTTAGATGGGGGATATGGGAGGTGTGCTCCTGGGAACACATGGAAACAACTGAGGATTTGGAGAAAAGGCCTCACGGCTTGAGGATCATAGGTTTCCCTCTCTTCAAAACCAACAACTTTAACAAGAGGAGGAGTAGTGAAACTGGGAGAGGGGAAATCAATAGGAGCACTCCCAAAATTTAAACTTCTAGAAGATCTTATAGATGGTGTAATAGGAAAATGAGAAACAACTACTGGAATTGCTATAGGAGAATAATGAAAATTACTAGATTCACCTATCTCATCAATAGAAGTGCCCTCCTGAAAGGTCCTTTGTCTTCTGATAATTTTCTCTGGATGAGCTTTAGGTGTCACTAAAGGAAGCTATGGAGTAGACCTTGCGTGTCTGCCCCTAGAAGCCATAGTTGAAATAGTGGAGTCATCTCAATGGAATCACCACAGTGGAGTTTCCAGGTGCACAGTTGCAACCTTTGATGTACTAAGTCCTGATGCACCTTCAAAACCAGTAAGATTTGTCGTTAAATCCTAGGGAAAATATTCAATTCGTCCCCGACAACGATGCCAGAAATGTTAGCACTGGAAGTCACCTATGGATTGTAGCAGAGGTAATCCCAATACCCATCAGTCTTAGGGGGAATAAATTGAGGAAAATGAAAAGGCCTTCTATGGACATCCGGTCTTCCAGCAGCCTAAAGAGGAAAAAATCAGAAGGAAAGATCCTCTTGGTTCAGAGTTTCAAGGAAATGAATGAATTTATTACTAAACTGAAATCAAACATACATCACAATTCAATAATAAAAACCCAACTGGATCCTCCATGCCATAGTAATTCAACATTAGGGGAAAAAAAATCATAATAAACTGATTAAAACTAGTCGTGATGCTACTATGATCAAACCTACATCACAAGAATAGAACAACTCTCGACTAGATCATCCATGCCCAAGTGTCTTAAAAAAGATGTTACAGAGATATGGAAGGAAACTGGCTTTCATTAAACAAGAAGTCTCAAATACATATACATAACTAGAGAACTAGAGGCTTCATTAAAACTTTACAAATCGGGAGCCTAGCTCGACCATCAACCCTAAAAAAATATGAGGAAGACTCCTATATACTCAGAGAAAAACTATGGAAGCATGCTCAAGTCTCTACATTGAAGGTATTACATCTGCATGCTTCCTGGTATACTGTGTATGCAGTCTCTTGTCAGAAGCAATCTCTTGTCAGACGCAATCATGCTTCAAGAAGGTTCTGCAACTGAGTCGACTTGATAACAATCCTTTCTCAGGCTTTCAATTTATGGTGGAAATGATGTTCAACCACCACCAACTAACTTTGATAACTTATTCATCGGGATTGAGAAGGCCCAAGTTGGCACTGCATCTGTTGATCAGGGGATCAAATTTTGCTCAAAAATTCAGAGTGCTCGGAATCGCTTCAAATTGGAAAAGAGCGTAGGCCTCATCATTGCAAACCCAACGCAACTTATTTGGGTTCAAACGGACGTCAGGAGCGAGAGATATCACAATCTGTTCGAATAATCAAACATGAAAAAAAAGGGACGCTGATGTGCTGACATGGCAGAGGCCGTATAGGCTGATGTGGCAGAGTTTGTACACTGATGTGGTAGATGATGATGTGGCCTTCACTTATTGGCATATTTGGCCGAATCATGATGTGACACGTGGCATCATTTTGATAAATGGTGTGGTGCCACATGGCCTAGTCATGGGCTGCCACGTGGCACCATTGTATTGGTTGTTAGTTCAAAACATTATGGACTCTGTGGGGTTCAAACCGTGGACCTCCTCCCACCATGTAAAGCCTTAACAAAGTCCGCCCGACCAACATACCACGTGTTTGTTCCTTGCTATATGAGTGGGTTCATATACATTTAAATTTGCATTGTTTAAAGTTTGGCGTGGAGGTCGGGCTGGGGCTTAGCCCCAGCCCGCGGTTGTATCACCCATATCATATGACCATATCATATGAATCCAATGCAATGAGCATGCACGTTTTGGGTTTTCATTTGTGGTTTAAACGGTTGAACGACCCGCCACATGTTACGTTTCTATTTGCCTATGGGATGGAGCCCTTTTTGAAAATGCGCGTGGTCACATGCCCATACAACTTCGACCTTGGTGGTTAGGGGCTAGGTTTACTTGTAACCGTCCTATAGTTTTCACCGTTTGTGCGGTTGTGTTTGGTGCCGGGTTTTTATGCTTAAATAAGCGTGTGTGCTAGGTTGAAGGAGCAGAGGTGCAATTTATAGATGCAGAGACAACAAGCTTGAAGAGGGGACTTCCAGGAAGCCTAACTTCTTCAATTTTTGGCCAAACGAGGTGTCGAAAAAGCCCAGCTAGGGGTTTTTGGACATTCTGAAGCCATTGGAGCAGTCTATTTGACATTTTGAGCATTGTAAAGAAAATTTTTGAGCACTTTGAGAAAATAATACAAATGATCCATTGGAAGCTGGACCAGGAGATGTAGCCCAAGAGAGGGGTGAACTCCTTTATCATTTGTTGTGTTATGTGTTTTCTATTCATTGATTATATTGTTGTTTATATGCATATTGAATGAGTAAATCCTATTAATGATGTGTTGCAAAGTTGATCCATTTGCTTTTAACACATAAATTTTACTTGCAAATATTTTCAAGAATATAAGTCTTCTTCATTTTTAGATCAAGTTGGTATCAGAGCATTGGTTTTTGAAGACTTGATTATTTGCAAGTGTTTTGTTTTCTAATGCTCACAAGGTTGAAAATCACAAGAGGAGAAGGTTAACTTGTGGAGTCAAGTTCTCATCCTTCAAGGAGGAAGCATATACCATCACCGCAATTTTCAAGGAGGCATTCACCAAGTATGTCTCATGAAGAAAGTCATGAACATGTTCCTGCAGAAGATGAAGATCTCAGAAAGGATTTCATGGAAATAAGAGAGATGATGAAGATCTTGATGGAAAGGAATGCAGGGTTGCAAGGTGAAGGCTCCAACCCTTCAAAGCATAAGGGAGACAGTGGTGATAAAACTCCAAATGGAAATGGAGAGAATGGTGCTTCTTCACCATCCTCTCCTCCATCTTCTTCTTTTTCTTCTTCTTCTTCTACCAATTCAAGACCTCTTTCGAATTCTCCAAGAAGACATGGTAAAACTCCTTCGCAAATTCCTTCATTAAATCTTGATATTAAATTCAAATTGCCAATATACAATGGAGAAGTTAATGCTGAGAAATTAGATAATTGGATACATCATATTGAGGTATATTGCAGGATACAAAAAATTCAAGATGATGAAACCAAAATTCAGCTTGCTTCTTTAAGATTGGATAGTGCAACACTCATTTGGTGGGAATCCAAGACTCGGGAGGACATGAAGAAGCATGGTAAAATTTTAATTTCTTGGAATGATTTTATTATTGCAATTAAAAAAAAAAATTATCCATTGGCATATAAGTAAAAGGCTACTATGGAATGGAAAAAATTTAGACAAGCTAAAGGACAGAGTGTGCAAAGCTTTACTCAAGAATTTAGGAGAAGAGCTTTGGTTTTGAGAGTAGATTTGTCTTCTCAAGAATCTTTACTCAAATACATTGGAGCTTTACATAGTTATTTGAAACATACTATACTCATGTTTAATCCTTCAAATCTAGATGAAGTTTGTGTTCAGGCTCCTCATTTGGAAGAAAGAGGAAGGAACGAAACTCATGAGAGTAACAAGAAGCCTTTCAGCCGTGGAGACAAAGGAAAGAAGAAGTTCAAAGGCAATGGAAAAAAGAATTTTGTTGTTAAGAAAGAGGGAGAAAAATTCACATGCAAACATTGTTCAAAAGATGGCCATGATGAAGACCATTGTTGGAAACTTCATCCTGAAAGAAGACCCAAAACATTTGGCAACAAAAAAAAAGGTAAGTCAAAGACTACTCCAACCGTTCAACATGATTTAGGTTCTGATTCGGGTGATGAAACAAAGATCACAACCATGGGTTATCAAGGTAATGGTTCTAATGCAAGTACTAGTTCTTCAAGTAACAATAATATCAATGTAACTCAACAAGAAAAAGAGAGA
>ML785193.1:428677-449540 GCA_009831015.1 Picea engelmannii | reverse complement strand
TTCTTGTTTAATTCTTGTTCATACCTTTACTATTTTCTTTCTAACCTTTTGCATTGCAGCTGTCATGACTAGAAGAGCCCAACTAGGCATGTAAGTGCTCGCTTTTTGCTCACTCATTGACGAAAAGAGCACGAACAATGGGTGCAGGGCTAAAATTGATGACATACAACTCGAGCTAAATGAGAAATTCATAAGCTCTGCTACTGGACTAGCAGCTTCAGGTGAAAGGTGGTTTAAAAACTCCAAAGTCGACGAGGTGCCATGGCCTTTGATATTCGTATCATGAAAGGTTGCATCATGTGATAAAGGTATGCCTATTTCTACCCTCAAACCCAGGTGGCACGACCTTTTGATAATCGTTAAATAGTTTGTGACCTGTGAAGGTCGGTATGGCTTGGTTTTTCTGTATCACCTCCGGTTGTTGATGAATTTCATGGGCTATCCTTTGAACATGCCACATTACTTCTTGTGTAGTCTTCACAAGATGTCTAAGATATTCAAGCGCGAGAAGGCTGATAGCAGCCGTTTTCATCATGGATTGATTAAGCTCATCGTCGTCCACCATTTGAGCCTTCATGGCGATAATTGGCAAGTCTTTCTATCCAGAAATGGCTTTGCTAATCCAGAGTCTGTTCAAATCGACAAGGTTGTGGTCAGTGAGACTATGGTCAGGCCACCCGTGCCATTCCATATCCTTTTACCCCCTTCCAAACCCTCGATTTTCCTTAACATCGACCTTCCCGACATCATAACCAACCTATGTACAAAAGACAAGACTGAGGCCATCAAGCAGCCTATGAGTAAGAAAGTCAAGGGTAATCCTACTATCAATAGTAAAGGGAAGAAAAATGCTCGATTGATATCGAGACTTGCTTGGAACAAACCTAAACAGAACATCGGCCAAAATCCCATAGTGCTGAGTGAGGACTCGGACTCTGATATCGAGAGTTTCCTAGCTGAAGAGTACCCCTATTCCCATGGCCTATGCTCTACGAAACCCTATGACTATGTCTCTAATTTACCCCCTTGTCTCAAAAATGATCCTAACTACCCGGGAATCAAGTTGCGCAATGAAACCCCTGGTGACTTAAACAAACCCTCTCCTCTTATGTAAAAGCCCGAGCAATCATCATGCATACAATGTAATGTGTGGCTAGAGTGTTATTACACTGATGTTCCCTTATTGCAATCAAAGATCAAATCGTTGGAGGAGCAAGTTACAGCGCTGTCAAAAGAAAGAGACAGGCTTCAGGCCAGTGAAAAGAAACAAAAAACCACTGGTTCGATTGTCTTTAGGAATGTCAAAGCGGCAACAACCTTTGTCAATTCCAAACTATCATGACCGAGTTGTTTTCTGATTGTCTAGGTATGAATTTCAATATGAATTTTTCTTTGTAGGTTTGATTGAAGTTGTTTTCAATTAGCTCTGTTCATTTTAATACTTTTGAAATGATTCTATTATAGTTTGATCATCAAAAACGGTTATGTTGTGGATCCTGTACAGTAGATTCATTTTGCTAAAATTAAAGGTAGATATGATTTGGTTACGCGATTTTGTCGTGCCCAACTTAGTATAAGCAATTGATTGGTTTTTCATTCTGTTTGGCTTGTTTTTGAATCAATTATGTTCACCTTATTTAGGATAGTCGATTAGGTTTGATTCCGATTAGTTTTGTTTAACTCAAAACAACTTTGTTGACCTCGATCTACTAGGAATAACTCTGTTTTGTATTGAATCAATATTTTCGTTTGGATTTTTATTACATTCGACCTGTGCAAAAGATCTTTTTACTAAAATTGTGGAGCTGTGTTGATTTTGCATAACGATTTTGTCGATCCCAACTGTTTTGATTCATTCCTGTTTGATTTGATTTGTAAAACGATTGATGTGTGCTACGATTAGCATGATCGTTGGTATTGGTTTGATATAGTTCTATTAATTTGAAAAACGATCCTGTTGATTTTGTTGTGATTCAATAATGATTTTGTAAATGGCTGAAGCGACATAAACTATTACATGGATGATTTGTTTAACCAGTTAAAGTTTGCGTCGATTGGAATTGGTCCATGAAAATGATTTCATTGCTCTCGAATTATCTAATGCGGGTCTGTTTACCTCGAATTGGTGATAACAAATTGAACAGAGTGCATGTATCTTTGTTATCATTCGATTGACCACAATTTCGTTTGTTATCAAATTAGCATAACAATTTTGATTTAAATGATTCGTTCGATTTCCAACTAGCAATTAAATACTTGTTCAATAGTTTGAATATAATTCTTTACGATTTGAATTGGTTTTGAAACGATTTTATGCTCAAATTAGACCAGCTACAAAATCGCAAGATTCTGTAGCTAGTCTTAAAATTAGATTTTTGACAATTTTATCAATAAAATATCCTCTAATCTTGCCTATTCTTGTCCTCTTTCAGGTGCATACGAATTACAATGATGGATTGGGCTTGTTGTAGCAGTTTAGGAGATATCTTTGTGATGTAGTTTTTATTTTAAGTTGTTATCTTGAGTCAGAAATAGAGATTTGGGATATTATCCCCAGATTTTTGTAAACTATTTTGATAATTCCCACAGGGATGTTTTACCCTGTGGGAGGTCTTTAAATACTTGTTATTTTTTGTAATGAGGATCATCATCTTCATTGTGGAGAGAACCAGACTATGGATTTATGATTCAGACTGAGATGAAAGTTGATGTCTTGTAACAGCTTTCGCTTTCAATATATCAAACTTTTGTTTCAAGTTTTCTGCATATCAGTTTGCAATTAATTATTGACTACTTTAGCTATCATAATTCATTGCAGGTTGATGTGATTTGATTTATATGTTTTCCATATCTGATATCTCTTATTTAAAAATACAAAAATCACTTTATTTCAATTTGATGAATACAGGTTTATCTTTTTCATTAATTGAATTATTTTGCACAAATTGTTGCACACAGATTTATCTAATTGTGATGATTTGTAGATTATAAGATTGTTGTTATTTTTATGTCTTGTTTGTCCTGTCATTTATATTTGAAGAGCACAACTTCTTTCCGTTTACAAGAATCTCGTGGAGAATCTGGTGCAGATTTCCTCCCACCAAACAACTAAATCGACTATTGGATACAGGACGAACCTGAAGCGTTACTTCAGGTCAGTTTGTTATTTGTCATTTAATAGTTAGCTTATTAGTGTTATTTAAGTAGTTTAGATTAATATATTAGTTTAGATTCATAGTTGGAGTTATTATTTTAGTTGTTTAGCTTAGATAGTTTTTATTCTATTTCTTTTTTCATAAAATTATAAAAATAAAAAAAACATTAGTTTCGTTGTCTTAGGACAGATTACAAATGATTTTTGCAGGTTTTAATTTAAATCTGTAATTTGTAAATATTGTATATTTGTAAATGAAGCTGATTCTATTGACAATTAAACATTTATTTTTATAGAATTATAGTTGTATGATTTAGGTAATAGATTGTATATATGTAGTTTAGATTTTTTTATTAGTTTGTTTTAATTATTGTTTTAATTTAGATTAGTTTCTTAGTGTAGTTTTTATTTGTTTTCTAGGACTTAGATCGGCCATTGGAGCCGCTAAACCCGTCAGGGTGGTTCATTCCAAACGGCTTGGGTTATTTAGACAACCGTGGACCGGATCCACTCTTCCAGTTGACGGACGGTCAATTTCGCCCGTCAATAGGTGGCTAGTCAAAGACCTAGAAATTCCCTAATTAGTCTCTTTACACACTACAAACTAGTTGGAAAATAACTCAAAGGAATGTTATAAAAAGGCTATGGATACACTTCATTTTTCAAGAAATTCATAGCAAAGTTATGCTGCCATTATTCTCTTGAGGAATCTTCTATCCTTGCCAAGAGTATACTTGTATCATTGCATTGGTAAATTGATGCAAACATGCCACCCAGGCACGTCTACTCCCACAGGACCTTCTTCTCCTTCGGCCCGAAGAGATGAAATGCTCTTTGAATCCCTTATCGGGACTTTCCTACACCCACAGAACTCACCTTATGATCTCCCTTCGTTCTATCAGGAAATCGGACCCCGCGTGATCACGAGTCTTGAAACTACGGGATCAGGTCTTACAAATACCCAAACCCTAATGAACATTCACCCACGTGTTCCTTGCCTTTATCGAGAATTTTCTCGTCGATAAATCGACACTTGTGAGGTCGTGAATCACTCACCTCACGGATCCCCGATTCCCGATCTGCGATGCTACTCTCTGCACCCCTTAGCTCCCTCCGGCTAACTCTTTTCGCATGTGACCTGCTATTCCACAAGACCACGGTCCTTTCCCCTATTGGAGTTTCGGAATTTGCGGAATTGGAGTGTATAGAACTTACACCCTTCGGATTTCCGATTCTCCGATTTCCGATGCCTCCTGGCATTGACTCACGGCAAGGCTTGACCTTCCGACACTTGTCCCTTTCCCTGACCCCTATGGCCCACACTCCTGTGGTGATTGGGAAATCACGTATCACTAAATCGTGATTTCTATTGCACAAATTCACAGGACCCTCCAAGTCCCGAAACCCGATACGGATGACACTTGTCCTCCACTGAAATGCTATGACTGTGGGACCATCACGTTTCAAAATTTTGCGACTTCTCCTGTCATGGTTTTCTCATCACCAAGAATCCCAAAATGCCGATCCCCGATGCATGTGTGAGCTCGCTCCTCCACGTCTCCACTTCCTCGTCGCTCTATCCACGTCTCCACTTCCTCGTCGCTCTATCGGGTATCGTGAAATCATGATTTCTAGTGCAACAGTTCCGTTGTATGCAGAAACCCCGAAATGCCAAACCCCGACTCCTTTAGATCCTCAAACACGTTTCCCTTAGATCGAATGGCTCCGATCGTGTCGGGAAATCGCAGATCGCAATTTCAATGTGTAAGAGTTTCACGACTCCGGAAACCCCGATATCCCGAACTCCGACTCTCCAGGATCTCTCGCCACATGTCCCTACTGTTTGGACAGCTCTGATCCTATCGGGAAATCACGGATCACGATTCCTACATGCGAGAGTTCTATGTCCTCGGAAACTATGATTCTCTGATGAGCTGAACCTCGATGACTCCCTGGTTCCTTGACACGTGTCCTGCCAAGATCAATGGCTGAGATCTTTTCTCGGGGTTTTGAGACTCACAAGGTCTCGATTCTCTTGCTTAACAAAACCCCAATGACACTAATATCCAGATGAATTTGGTTGGGACTTCTCCTCTATACCCCTGGTCTTAACCCCGGCACAACTTCTCAAGATCCGACGGCTGACGGGATTTCACGACTTTCCTCTGTTAATCCTGATCGTCGATTCCTCTCCTCCCCTCTTAAGAACTTCTTGGCATGGAAATCTCCTGTTCTCTACATTGACTATGTCACGAAGGCACTATACCTCCTGATATTTTCCACTCTGCTTCTTCAGAGGAACTTGCGCGCACTCCTTGTGCTCAACATTCAACAACTTCCCAAGTGTTGAATCCTTCTGACTCTGCGCACTTCCTGCAATAGCAGTCTTAAATCTCCTTTGATCAGATTTACAGCTGAGACTTTTCTTCGCCTGTGAACTCCTTGCATGGATTTAGCAACCCACTTTCACTTCTGAGAGCTTTGAGAACAAGAGTTTAACTCTTGAGCCTTCTGTCAATGCACTCCTTACGGACGACTTCAACTGCACTCCTTGCAGGAATCCTTGCTCAAAAGGAGAAATAATCGTAACTCACTTCACCTCCTCTCAGACTTCTATCTTAACACATGAAATCATACGCACAACATAACAACAATGCCTAACATGAAGAAATGTTCATAAACAGAGCATTCAACACACATACACAGAGAATAACACAACAGTCATGAATCTGTACATGGGTGTCTTCTACAGTTCTCTGCTGCTCTAATATATTCTTCCCTGCTCTAAATTATGCTAGCTAATGTTACAATGTGAAAATGAGGGTGTCTATATCCGTTCTCCCTCCTTTCTTCTAGAACTGTCTAATCTAGAAAAATCCTATCTACCTGCATTAACTACTATAAATGCCTCTGTCTATCTCAGACGAGAGCGTATGGCTCAAGGTCTGATTACATTTTTACCAAGGTGCCTAAATTAAATGATCTCAATTATATTCAGCACGTCAACTTCAAGAGAAAATTTAAAATTCAAAAAAACTTGCGTTGGACGTCTTCCAGCTGTCTTCTGCTTCCACGTTGGTTTTGCTTGTCGTGAGGGATGCTCCTGCATCATACTCCCTCGCTTGAAAATTTGCATGGGCTCCTGTCCATGAGATCCTGCATGGTATGTCCATGCTTTTGCATCTCTACTTCAGTCTCCCAGTTGGCATCTTCAACTGGATGACCCTTCCACTTAACCAAATATTCAAAATATTCTTTCCTCCTGGTTTTCTTACCCACTTGTTTATTCAGTATCTGCTCCATCTGTGGCTTTTCTGTAACTGGCATCTACTTCTGCCACTAGACCTCTGGTTGATCATCACAGTCTGCTCCTGCTTCATCATCTTTATATGGATACAAATATGAAACATTAAATATCGGAGATATTCCAATGCCCTCTGGTAACTCAATCTCATAAGCATTCTCTCCCATCTTCTTCAAGACCTTGCATGGTTCGATTTTCTTCATTTTCAGCTTGTTGTATGTTCCTCTCGGAAACATTTCCTTCCTCAAATGTGCCAAAACAAGATCCCCAACTTCAAATTGAAGTTGTCTCCAATGCTGATCTGCTCTACGCTTGTACTCCTGATTTGATTTCAGTAGTTGCTCCTTCACCCTACTGTGAAGTTCTTTCATTGCTTCAGCAAATTCTTCTGCACTAGCACTGCTAGTATCAGTCTGTTCTGAATCCCTTAGTTCAGACACTCCTGTTGGTTGCCTCCCATAGACAATCTGGAATGGACTTTTTCCTGTGCTCCAATTTACTGAGTCATTGTAAGCAAATTCTGCTTGTGGTAATATGCTATCCCAACTGCTATGGTGCTCTGTCACCAAGCTCCTCAACAAATCTCCCAGACTTTTGTTGACCACTTCTGTTTTTCCATCCGTCTGAGGATGATAAGAAGAACTAAACATCAAATTAGTTCCTAGCTTCTTCCACAATGTTCTCCAGAAATGCCCTATAAATTTTGTGTCCCTGTCCGAGACTATGCTTTTCGGCAATCCATGGAGTCGAACAATCTCTTTGAAAAACAAATTTGCGATGTGGTTCACATCGCTGGTCTTCTGGCATGGAATGAAGTGTGCCATCTTAGAAAACCTGTCAACTACCAAAAGGATTGAATCAGCACCCCTTTGTGTCCTCGGCAATCCCAATACAAAATCCATGCTAATTTCATCCCATGGCCTTTCAGGTATGGGCAATGGTTGATAAAAACCCACATTCTGTTTCTTTCCTTTTGAATTTTGGCAAATTCTGCATCTATCCACAAACTTCTTGACTTCTGACCACATCCCTGGCCAAAAGTATGACTCGCTCAGCTTTGCAAATGTCTTATCATGGCCAAAATGTCCAGCCAATCCTCCACTATGCTTCTCCTTCAACAAGTTCTCCCTCATGGAGCAATTTGGAATACACAGTTGATTGCCTTTGAACAACAATCCATCCTGGAACACGTACTCTATCCACTAGCTTCTGTCTCTGAGAACTAGATTCTCAACTGCTTCATAAGCTTCCTTGAAGTCTGAATCATCTGCATACATGTCCTTGAGATCCTCAAAGCCTAACGTCATGACTTTGAACTCTTGCAATAGCAAACACTTCCTACTCAAAGCATCAACAACTTTGTTAGCAGTACCAGAAATATGTTTTATCACAAAAGTGAAATTTTGCATGTATTCAACCCACTTAACATGCCTCTAATTCAACTTTTCCTGTTGAGTCACAAATTGTAATGCATGGTTATCACTATATAAAACAAATTCTTTTGGAATCAAATAGTGCCTCCATTTCTTCAATGCCTGTATGATGGTATATAATTATTTATCATATGTGGAGTATTTCTCTTTTACCTCATTCAACTTCTCGCTGAAATATGCAATCGGCCTATCTTCCTGGCTCAAGACCACTCCAATTGCAAACCCGCTTGCATCACATTTCACCTGAAATGTCATTTGAAAGTCTGGCAACACCAAAACCGGTTGCTCTGTAATCTTTCGTTTCAACAAATTGAAACTTTTCTCAGCCTCTTCTGTCCAGTGAAAAGATTTATGTCTTTTCTTGACTGCATCCATCATTGCTGCACTAATTCCACTCAAATTCCTGATGAATTTTCGGTAGAAACTAGCCAGTCCATGGAAACTCCTCACCTAAAAAATATTTCTCAGTGATGGCCAATTTTTTATTACCTCCACCTTATCTGGATCCATCCTCAACTCGTTTGCAGATATAACAAAACCCAGATAAACGAGTTTTGTCTTCATAAATGAGGATTTCTTCATGTTTATCAATAACTTCTCCTGCTATAATTTCTTCATCACAACAACCAAATGCTTCAAGTGTTCAACCTTTGACTTGCTGAAAACCAATATGTCATCTAGATACACATTGACAAATTTCCCGATGAATTCCTTCAGCACTTCATTCATTAACCTCTTGAAGGTACTCGGCACATTCGTCAAGCCAAATGGCATGACAAGCCATTCATACAAACCTTCGTTTGTCTTGAATGTTGTTTTCCATTCGTCACCTTCTCTCATACGAATCTGATGATATCCACTCTTCAAATATATCTTTGAAAACATTTTTTCCCCACTTAAGCAATCCATCAAATCATCCATTCTCGGCAATGGGAATCTATACCTGATAGTTATATTATTGATGGCTCTCGAATCAGTGCACATCCTCCAGCCTCCATCTTTCTTCGGACTGAGTACCGTTGGAGCAGCACACGGACTCAAGCTTTCCTTGACCAAGCCTTTGTCCAACAACTCCTGGACCTGTCTTTTAATCTCTTCATTCTCCTGCGGCGTCAACCTGTACGCGGCTTTATTTGGCAGACTAGCTCCTGGTATGAGGTCTATATGGTGACTCACGGTCCTCATCGGTGGCAACGAACGAGGTAGTTCATCCATTACAATATCAACAAACTCTTCCAGCAGTTCCTGAACTTCTCCTGGTAAATCGTCCACTCTTGTGCTAGTCAGAACAATTCTCGGTTTTCTGACCACAAAGAATTATGGATCCTCCTCCTTCTTAAATTCTGTAAGAAGTTCCTTCCCACTCATGAGAAGTACTATGTTGCTTACCTCCGACTTCACCTCTTTATCTTCAATTGGACACAACATATGAGTTCTCCCATTCTTTTCCAGGGTATATGTATTCTTCCTCCCATCATGAATTACCCTTCTATCATATTGCCATGGTCTGCCCAACAATAAATGACAAACATCCATAGGAATAACATCACATAAAATTGTATCATTATATCCTCATATCTTAATGTCAACTAAGCACTATTTAGTGACATTTACCTGATGTCCCTTCTGTAGCCATGAAACTTTGTATGGTTCCGGGTGATCAGTTGTCTCCAGCTCCAGCTTTTCTACCATCTCAGTTGAAACGAGATTATCGGTGCTTCCACTGTCCACAATGACCTTGGACGCCCAACCCTTGGTCTTGCAAGCAGTCCTAAAAATATTGTTCCTCTGTGATGGATTCTCCATCTCCCTCTCTGGCGTCAAAAGGACTTTCCACATCACCAGCGATATTCTGCCTTTAGCGTACTCTGCCTCAACATCTCGCCTTTGTGCCTCAGGGATGTGAGCTTCTCCTCCATCCTTCTTCCTATATGGAAAGTCAACTAACTTGTGCCCATTCTTTCCACATGTGAATCATGTGATTACTCCACCTCTTCCTCTTCGTCTATCGCTGGTGCGAGAAAACCTATCATTATCAGTATATCCTCCTCTCTGCTCAGTATGTTTTCTTTGTTGTTCTGCATATGGCCCTCTCTGTGAGGTTCCACCTCATTCAACCTTTCCCTGAGGTTTCTTCCATTCATCCTTGGGCTTCTGGATTCTTTTCTGGGCAACTGCTTTGCCTCTGGGCTGACTTCTGCCTCGGCCCCTTTGAATTTGTTTCCAGCTCAGCTTCTCCTCAGCTTTCAGAGCCAATTGGTAAGCATCCTCCACCATTCGAATGGTTTCCATGCTTATTTCATCCTGAATTTCATACCTCAGGCCATTTATGTACCTGGCCACCTTTTTGTCATTGCTTTCATGATGACCTGCCCTGATATTCAATCTGTAAAATTCCTCAGTATACTCCTTCACTGTCATCAGCTTTTGTCTCAGGTTTTGCATCCTCCCGAAAAAAGAAATTTGATAGTCCCCGGGAATAAATTTTGTCTTCATCTTTGTAATCATCCTGTCCCAACTCTTTATCTTCTGCTTGCCTTGGCAATGCCTATTAGCTTGCAGTTCATCCCACCACAAGGCTTCATGTCCTTTTAATATTGTGACGACATGTCTGACCTTTTTATCATCTTCGATATCCTCATAATAGAAATAAGTATCAAGAGCTCTAATCCAGTCTAGCATCTCTTCCGCATCCAGACTCCCTTCATAAGCTGGAATGTCCATCTTTGTTTTCGAACTCATCCGAGCGATAGCCTTAATTAAACGCTCATTGGCTGCATCTTCCGCTGGAATTTCTTCTTCTCTATGTCCAACATCACCTTCATCCTCGGATTCACTGATATCTCCTGCATCAGCTTTGCGCCTCTGTGATGTCTCCATGTCCTCCATTCTGGCACGAAGATTACGCATTTCTCTCTCCACGTCTGGATTCTGTACTTGCCTACCTCTTTCTCTGGACATTTCTCTTTCTCTCGAAAATTCCTTTTCCTCCTCTGGATCGGGTGATTGTCTACCTCTTCTTCTTGGCGGCATGGTAAATTATCCCTGTCCTCTGCTACAGAAAGAAAAGAATCTTTTCCGGTGCTCTGATACCACTTGATGCAAATGCACCACCCAGGCACGTCTACTCCCACAGGACCTTCTTCTCCTTCGGCCCGAAGAGCTGAAATGCTCTTTGAATCCCTTATCGGGACTTTCCTACACCCAAAGAACTCACCTTATGATCTCCCTTCGTTCTATCTAGAAATCAGACCCCACATGATCGCGAGTCTTGAAACTACAGGATCAGGTCTTACAAATCCCCGAACCCCGATGAACATTCACCCACGTGTTCCTTTCCTTTATCGGGAATTTTCCTGTCGGGAAATTGACAATTGTGAGGTCATGAATCACTCACCTCACAGATCCCTGATTCCCGATCTGTAATGCTACTCTCTGCACCCCTTATCTCCCTCCATCTAACTCTTTTCGCATGTGACCTGCTAGTCCACAAGACCACGGTCCTTTCCCCTATCGGAGTTTCGGAATTGATGGAATTGGAGTGTATATAACTTAAACCCTTGGGATTTCTGATTCTCTGATTTCTGATGCCACCTGGCATCAAATCACGGAAAGGATTGACCTTCCGACACTTGTCCCTTTCCCTGGCCCCTATGGCCCACACTCCTGTGCTGATCGGGAAATCGCGTATCGCTAAATCACGATTTCTATTGCACAAATTCACAGGACCCTCCAAGTCCCGAAACCCGATACAGATGACACTTGTCCTCCACTGAAATGCTATGACTATGGGACCGTCATGTTTCAGAATTTCACGACTTCTCCTGTCGTGGTTTTCTCGTCACCGAGAATCCTGAAATACCGATCCATGATGCACGTGTGAGCTCGCTCCTCCGTGTCTCCACTTCCTCGTCGCTCTATCGGGTATCGTGAAATCACGATTTCTAGTGCAACAGTTCCGTTGTATGCGGAAACCCCGAAATGACAAACCCGGACTCCTTTAGATCCTCGGACATGCATCCCTCAGATTGAACGGCTCCGACCGTGTCGGGAAATTGTGGATCGCGATTTCAATGTGTAAGAGTTTCATGACTCCGGAAACCCCGATATCTCGAACTCCGACTCTCCGAGATCTCTTGCCACGTGTCCCAGCTGTCTGGACGGCTCTGATCCTATTGGGAAATCACGGATCGTGATTCCTACATGCGAGAGTTCTATGTCCTCGGAAACCCCAATTCTCCAATGAGATGAACCTCGATGACTCCCTGGTTCCTTGACACATGTCCTGCCAAGATCAATGGCTGAGATCTTTTCTCAGGGTTTTGAAACTCGCAAGGTCTCGATTATCTTGCTTAAAAAAACCCCGATGACACTAATATCCTGATGACTTTGGTTGGGACTTCTCCTCTGTACCCCTGGGCTTAACCTCGGCACAACTTCTCGAGATCTGGCGACTGACGAGATTTCGCGACTTTCCCCTGCGAATCCTGACCGTCGATTCCTCTCCTCCCCTCTTAAGAACTTCTTGGCACAAAAATATCCTATGTTCTACGTTGACGATGTCACGAAGGCGCTATACCTCCTGAGCTTTTCCACTCTGCTTCTTCAGAGGAACTTGCGTGCACTCCTTGCGCTCAACATTCAACAACTTCCCAAGTGTTGAATCCTTCCAACTCTGCGCACTTCCTGCAGCAGCAGTCTTAGATCTCCTTTGCTCAGATTTACAACTGAGACTTTTATTTGCCCGCACACTCCTTGCATGGATTTAGCAACCCACTTTCACTTCTGAGAGCTCTGAGAAAAAGAGTTTAACTCCTAAGCCTTCTTTCAACGCACTCCTTGCGGATGACTTCAACTGCACTCCTTGTAGGAATCCTTGCTCAAAAGGAGAAACAATCGTAACTCACTTCACCTCCTCTCAAACTTCTATCTTAACACATGAAATCATATGCACAACATAACAACAATGCCTAACAGGAAGAAATGTTCATAAACAGAGCATTCAACACACATACACAGAGAATAACACAACAACCATGAATCTAAATCAACTTCTTCTATTAATTCAAGATCTGTACATGGGTGTCTTCTACAGTTCTCTGCTGCTCTACTATATTCTTCCCTGCTCTGAATTATGCTAGCTAATGTTACAATGTGAAAATGAGGGTGTCTATATCCGTTCTCCCTCCTTTCTTCTAGAACTGTCTAATCTAGAAAAATCCTATCTACCTGCATTAACTACTATAAATGCCTCTGTCTATCTCAGACGAGAGCGTATGGCTCGAGGTCTGATTACATTTTTACCAAGGCGCCTAAATTAAATGATCTCATTTATATTCAGCGCGTCAACTTCAAGAGAAAATTTAAAATTCAAAAAAACTTGCGCTGGACGTCTGCCAGCTGTCTTCTGCTTCCACGTTGGTTTTGCTTGTCATGAGGGATTCTCCTGCATCAGCAATCCATCTCACCCCTTGAGTGGATTAGAAAAGAATTCTTTCACCATTTGCATTTTCATTTTCAAGAGTTGTAAGAAGAGCTTATTTGTGGGGGTCCAAGAGCCCTCCCTTGGAGGAAGAAGGGGCTCATAGTCCTCTTGATTCTTGTTGTTTTCTTTCACTAATATTAGCCTTATCATTGGTGACATGGGTCTCATTGTTTCTTTTGTCCTTATGTCCCTATGTTCATTAATTTAGTTGTTGTTTTATTTCTTAGTTTAACTCTTAGTTATTGTTTTATGTTTCTTTCTCTAACCCTTTTCCTTACAGTTGTCCTACTTAGAAAACCTAACTATGCTTGCAAGCACCTCTATTTTGCTCACTAAGGTGACGAAAGAGGCGCAACAGATTGGCGACTCCACTGGGGAAAGGTATCATTTTCCTACCCCATTTGGGTTTTTCTAGATCTTCGTTTGGTTTATTTAACTTGCAGGTGCATTAACCGGCCTAAGCCGACCTGCCAATCATCCAATTCCAAGGTGAATTGAGAGAATTCCATCCAAAATTTTCATTCACGGTCATGTGTCACCTGTGAGTGGGTTTTGTGGCCCACAGACACGCATCGTGCACACATGCGCCCAAGCCACAGTTCTTTTCTGTGCACGTGTGCTTATTAATATTTTTTTGTCTGCGTACATGCGCTCTGTGCGCCTCTGTCTCCACTGAGACCCGCGCACCTGTGCAAAAAATTCACATTGTAAAGTTTTTGAGATGTGGGGAAGGCCCTTAGCCTTCTTAAAATTCATTTCAAGCATGTTTTAAAGCTGCACAACACTTAGTCCCCTCTTCATATAAAGGGGTTAGTCAAAACACATAGACACTTAGGGGGTTAAAATCATTATTTCCTCTTTTGCTTTCATTTTCGCCACATGGATGGCTTGTTTTGACTCAAACTATAAGTTGAAAATCATTTTTAATCACATTTAACTTACATTGGGACTAGAATTTGGATAACAATCGCTTAGTATGCTCTTCTCTCATGCCTCCAAGCGACCTTGAGAATCAGAAAAAGATTGTGAAACAATTTCATCTCCCTTAAGAAGATTGAAACCTTTAGGAGAGGACAACAACCCTTCTTGGGACTCCTCTTAGTTTATTTTTTTAGACACATCTTAATATTGTAATGGGCCCATACATGCCCACATGCTACAAAGATAGGATAGTGTTGAAATTTACTTTCTTAGATCAAATCACTAGGGAAGTTTAAAGGTTTTGTAACGGGCCCATACATGCCCACATGATCACAATCTAGGATAGTTTCAAAGATTTTCTTAGATTACATCACAATAGAGAGTTAAAGGAGTAGTAACGGACCTACATGTCCACATGCTAGCTTCCTAGGGACTTTTGAATTATGCAAGGTTGTACCAAAGACACTTAGTTAATTAGGTAATCAACAGTTGTAAGGGCCAAGCAAAGTCTACATGCAGGAAGGTGACACCTAATTCATTAAAAATTAGCACACTTCCACTCATTCACACACAAAAGTCACTTATCACTCACATATCTTCTTCTTGAAACATGGAGGTCAAAGTAAGTTTCCTCCAAACGGATTATGAAAAACCCCACCCTTTTCTTGATGAAACTATCCACTCCCATTTAAATTCAACGAGGTTGGTTCACACCCCCAACCTCTCAAAACAACTACATCTAAATTTTTTCTAAAAACTCACTAAGTTTTCCTCCACAAGAGGTGCCAAAATAATTTTTTTAGTCTAGGTAGGATTTCGAGGATAGGCATCCAAATAACTCCCCGTTATATGGTTCTCACATTGTCAAAACCATAGAAGTTGTTAAATAGGGAACTGAAAATCCTCCAAGTCAAGTGTTCCTAACACCATAAGGTAGGGATATCCTATGAAGGGTTGAAGGCCAAGGTCTGGTTGTTCTATGCATCCCCCCTTGAGGCACCCACTTCTTGGACGGGACCCATCTCATTACCCATTTCTGAGGCCGAAAATCTAAATGTCACACTTTGACCGAGGTACCTAGTGACCAAATTTTAGGACATCTACCCAGGTGGAAATTGTGGGCTACAATTGCACCTTGATTGGATTTTTTGTGGCTATTGGGAAATATCGCTAGCTCTTTTGGGATATGCCCCCTTTACCCCTCATTATAACTGATTATTTCATCCTTCACTAGTTTCGCTCCAGTGACTTTAGACCCCACTGTTGAGTACTATTGGAAGGTCAAGTGCTATTTGAGAGGAAGGACGTTACGTCTTCTAGGACACGAGCATTTGTTTTCTTTGATTCCCCATGTGGACAAAACCCACTTATCCACATATATACTTGTTTTTCAAACCACTTTATGTATGATGCACTTCTGACTACATTTTGATTTGGATATATATATTGTGTAAAGTTCAAAATTTGCAACAAAGGCTCTTGTTTCTTTATTACTCTCACCACCATTTGCACACATTCACTCAGCTAGTTGGACATCATAGGGGACCCATAGAATCCCCGTCATTCCCGACGCTTGCTAAACCTCCCTCCTATATTAGGGGGAGTGTCTGGTCTTGCCCACTCATTGGCACCACCTTCACACACTCCTGTGAGTGCTACTATCTTAGGATTATCTTTGCTTGGTTCCAGATTACTTGGGTCCACTTCCCAAGTCCCATCGTCCGCTCGCTCTCCTTTACACGGAAGTGGAGGACCAACTTCCTCTCAAGGGGGAAGTACCAACCCACCTAGCCCCCCTCGAGGGTCAGGTTCACAACACACTTACACCATGGTTGGAGCTAATCCTCCCCCCCCCGCTATCGATGCCATATTTGGCCTCTCTCAACATACCAGATCTAAGAAAATTCACTAATGAACCTATATTGCATGACCCCACATGGCCTGCAATGCCCACCAAACTACCTTCAGACATACCCAAGTTTGAAGGAAAGGCAGGAGATGACCCTGCCAACCATGTCATGACTTTTCACCTATGGTTCTCTTCCAACAACATTATGGATGATTCCATCAGACTGTGATTATTTCAACGAACACTCACTGGCCCATCAGCCAAATGGTATGTAGATGAAAAATCAGGGTCTCTTGTGACTTTCGAGTCCTTGGCCAAAGCATTTTTAACCTTCTTCCAATTACCAATCCTCCATGACATTGGTCTGGAACCACTCTCTAATTTCAAACAAACATCAACCACACATATCTTTGATCACATTCACGAGTGGCATAGGCGACATAGTTTGTGAAAAGCAGAAACCACCAAACAACAGTGTCTTGACTGGTTTCTTAGATCACTTATTTCTCTCCTTGGTAAGGATGTAGCTTCCACCTTCCCTCAATCAGAAGAAGAAGCCATCAGTAAGGCTCAACAATACGACCTCATCTATTCACAGTTAGGGTACTTATACACTGTACTTCCTGATCTCCCAAAACCTATGTCGTTTGGCCAAGAAAAACCTAGGATTTCTCACTCAGCAGACGAACTGATTGACAATACCGCTCACCACAGTCCACAACCCTGGCAACCACTAATGTATGGAACACCTCAATACCCGTCGGCATATGGGGGCACTTCTTATTACCCCACACCCCCTTATCAACAACCATACCCTGTTGTTATGCCTACACCCATCAGTGGGACACCGCTGACACCCCCCCATACACGCACCTATTCAAATGAGTTCTGGTACCCCCTCTACCTCAACTTATAGTACTAGCGAAAGCACCATGCCTTCCTATGTACCTTACAGATCGTTACCCCTACAGAATCTATACTTTCCCTTTCCTTGTCCCCCACAACCCATCACTCCCGCACATCCTCACGCTGGGGTGAATTTTGTTCAACCCTCTCTCGTTCAACAATATCAAAATTTCAAATAGATGAATACAGAAAATCCGACCCATCCGTTGAACAATGCCAAAAAGAAAGGAATAAGCATGAACAACAATAACCCAGGTCAAGGAAAGAATCAACCCCAGCAGAGCCAACCTACTGGGGGCAACCAAAACCAAGGGAATCAGAACCCCCAGGGGGGAAATAATAATAGGCGTCAAGGGATAAATAACAATACTATTAAAACCAAATTCCCTTGTGCCCTTTGCGGTGATTTAGGTCATTATACTCATCATTGCCCCCAAATACCTGATTTCAAATGACTGAAAGAGTCAGGAAGTCTCCCCCATCCTCCAGCCCCACCTACCCCTCAACAAGCCCCACAACAATATGTGCAACAACCCCCCCTATTGTGCTACAAAATCCTATTCCACACCAAGGTGTGATAAACACCCAACAAGACACACAGACTCCCCCACCTCAGGTGGGATAGTACCTCAACCCAAACAATCCAGCAGATCGCATGATCCTCCTCACTAGTGAGGAAGAAATCCTTCTGCAAACAAGTAATCGTCAGTATCATGCACCCATTGAGTATCCTCCCATCCCTCCAGAGACAAACCCTGCACCGACGGGACCCCCATTGGTGATCCCTCGCCCTAACACAGAACCACCTCTTCGCATCCCTTGCATCCCATTACGCAGGAATGTCCACAACCCACAGGCTAGGGCTGCTCATAATTACATTTTGGTTGATGACTTAACACAATCCCCGACTGCCATGTCAGTCTTAGAAGTCCTTTAGACTTGTCCCACTCAGCGGAAATCATTACTTTCTTCCTTGGGGGTAGTCAACCCCATAGATACTCAACTCATTACATTTGATCTCGACAGTAGAGAACCTCGCCTTCCTGCCTTGATCGCTTTTCAAATCCCAGTAAAAATACGGAACATCATAGTTCATCAGTGTCTCATCAATGAAGGTGCATCTACATGCATTATGTCCAAATATGTATGGCAGAAACTTGGTTTCCCCGAACTCATACCTTCTGCCATTACCTTACTAGCTTATGACAGACGACCATCATCTCGTCAAGGGCTCTTCCAAAATGTCCCCGTAGAACTCGGGGGTAAGACTATTCTCATCGACATTGAAGTTATTGACGCCCCACTCGATTATAATATCCTGTTTGGTCGTAGCTACATATAAGTTATGAAGGCATTTGCTTCTTCCGTCTTTCGAATAATGATGTTCCCCACAATCTGAAGATCGCTACCATTGACCAAGTCTCACATTACGAGCCTAACCCATCTGCCAACATCGATAACATTCTTCCTCTCTTCCACACGAGTCATGACGCATACCCACTCGTCGAAATGGGTCCCGGAATTTTCAAAGATCCATCATTGTTAGGAACTTACCATGGATCACCACCGTTGCTTCATCCTTCCAATCAAGTAAGTGCCATATCATCTAACAGAACTAACAAAGAGGATACCCTTCCTCCCAGGGAGGATTCTATCATATCTGACGTCCCACTAGTCGTAGAACTTCCCCCTCACAAGCCTCCTGCGAACTCTTCTACCCTGCCAGTCCATGATTTCACCCCTCCCCAAGGTCATATCCAAGTTTGGGAGACAGTTCCCCAAGCCATCACTCAAACCCCCTTCTTTTACCCTCCACCTGGCGTCGAAGCTTTTCAAGTAGTCACAAAGCTTACCCTCCCTAATATGGTGTTAGCAATTCCAGTTTGGTATTTACATCCACCTGAGATGGTCCCTCGACCATCCCTTCCCCCCCAAATGGAAGGAATCCCAATGACGATTCCCATACTTACTCCCACCATACCCTCTACACCTCCACTCACTACCCCCCCTGCCACAATTGGGGGCAGGAGAAAGAAGAAGGAGCCCACAGCTCCACTTCCCCCACGCGTCCAACCCCCTTGCACGCTATGTGAGAAATATGGACACCAAACCAATAACTTCCCATCTCTAACAGAGTTACGGAATTTGATTCCACTCAATCAAACTCCCTCAACACTTGCCACTATAACTAGTACTGCTGTTACCACCCCCCATTCAAGTAGTAAAGGGTTGCAAACCAAATTTTCTTGCACTATATGTTCAGAATATGGCCATTATACCCACCATTTCCCAGCACTGCCACGCTTTCGACAGACATTATCCGCAGTACACCAAAGCTTCCAGAGAGAACCCAGTCCAGCTATGTCATCCCTACCAAAAATCACTGACATCCATTATGTCACAACTTCAATCAATGAACGTATGAGATGCCCTTGCTCTCTATGTGAATCCTTAGATCATTTTACATACCAGTGTCCTATGATCATTGAATACAAGCAATGCCAATTGACCCTACTTCAAAGACCCACATAATCAATAATTGACCTTACCTCTTCACTAGAGGTTCTTCATGTCATTTCTCCCGAACCCAAGGCCCTTCCAATGCCTCCATGGTTCTTGGATGACTTATCTGAGGATTCACCCCCTAATCCCCCCAACTCTCCCACTCATTTCCCTATGGAAATTTTACACCCAACTACCATGGGTACTCCTTAGTACTTTGATTTTTGGTTTATGTCGAGTGAACCATCGCAATTTCCTTGCGTCGTTCCCCCTGCTTCTTCATCACCAGGGGGGCGCCACATGACAACAGTCACCAATATAACTCTTCATGACCCCTTGTATTTCTGCCAATTCCACTGTGACAAGGAAATACTAGAAGAGTTAAACAACCCTGACTACCCATGGGATGCGCTACACCACTGCATACTGTTCTTTCCACATGAAGCCTCCATGCCTCCTAACCAACACCCCATATACGCGGTTGAAACCAAGGATTTTATCCCATCAGGGCCTATCGACTGGTTCAAAAACCCCATTCCTACCCCTGATGCTTTTGAAGAAGGCAACATGGCCAACATTTCGCCAACCTTTAAAATCGACATTTCCATAAAAAATGGCGTCGTTGAGGAAATCACCATCGGGGCCACTTGCACTCCTCAAGAAATCACCGCCTATAAAGCCCTCTTACAGGAATATCAAGATATTTTTGCCTGGTCATACATGGAAATGCTTGGCCTTGATCCCTCTATTATCGAACATCACATCGACACCTGGCCCGACATTACACCAGCTCGTCAAAAACAACAACCGCTACACCCATCCAAAGTAGTGGCCATCAAAGTTGAGATTGACAAATTACATGCTGCCGAGTTCATCTACCCCATCGCCTATACATCATGGGTTTCCAACCCTGTACTCATTAATAAAAAATAGGGCACTATCCTCGTCTGCATGGACTTTGTTAAGTACCTGAATAGATCTACCAATATAATAACCACAAATACTGAATACACAATAGATCCACAAAGCAATATAGAAGAAACTACATTCTATTATTATCAAACCCTTAGGGTAGGGCAACACCATACAATGGATCCTATTATGGAAGGGATCCTCCCCTGTTCATTTGCCTCTTCGAGGGGGCATCCTCCTATTGAGCTACCGCTCCAAATACACTAATTCTCTTCATGTCTCATTACATTGCTTGAACCCCTTTATATAGTTCTACCATCACCTAAGAACATTCTAGAGGAGGAATCTTCTAGAAGTAGAACCTTCTAAGAAGTCCTCTTACATTTATTATATCTAA
>ML785193.1:396622-427792 GCA_009831015.1 Picea engelmannii | reverse complement strand
AACTATCATTGAGGCCATATCTGAGGCTGGCTGTGAGGCTATGTGTGAGGCTGTTTGTGAGGCCATGTGCAAATGCATCCAATCTGTCATCCAATTGGGCTTTGAATGATTCAAGAATTTCTTTCAAGGTTTGAGAAGAAATATTCATCTGAGCACCCTATGAACTCTTCGGTTTTGCAGCCATCACGAAAAAACTCAAAAAATAAACCCAAGAAGTTTTGGCAGAAAATTGCGGCTTTTTCTGGAAAAACCCTAAAAAACTGTTGAACTTAAAATGCTCATAACTTCACTTCTCGGACTCCGTTTTGGCTGATTTTTTTTTTGAAATTGGGTGAAATTGTGAGAAGAACTCAGATTTATAATTTATTTGGGAAAATTTGGTCTCCAATTTCTACATAAATAAAAACAAATCGCGCCGCCGTCCGCAGAAAAAACCCTGAAAAATTGCAGATTTTAAAACCTCGATATCTTGACCTTCCGGACTCCGTTTCGGACGATTTTTTTTTTTAAATTGGGTGTTTTTCTGAGAGGAACTCGGATATACAACTATTTTCTGCAATTTTTTCATAGAAATATACTTAAAATGTCTGGAATGTTTCGGCCCTCTTTTTTCTTCTCCGAAAAAAAATCTGCAAAAATAAAAAATATTTGCCCTCAACTCCAGCCAAGGAAAGTGCTCTGATACCACTTGTTAAGTACCTAAACCAGATCTGAATAAAAAATAACCACAATAGATATACAATAACAATATGCAAAATCTCATTTATTACTATCAAACCCTTGGGGTAGGGCAACACCATACAATGGATCCTATTATGGAAGGGATCCTCTCCTGTTCACTTGCCTCTTCTAGGGGGCTTCCTCCTATTGAGCTACCGCTCCAAACACAATACTTCTCTTCATGTCTCATTACATTGCTTGAACCCCTTTATATAGTGCTACCATCACCTAAGAACATTCTAGAGGAGGAATCTTCTAGAAGTAGAACCTTCTAAGAAGTCCTCTTATATTTATTATATCTAACTACCATAGTGGGCCTTATTTAATAATATAGTGGACCTAGTCCACCTTACATTGCATGACCTCCATTATTATCACTATGGGCCCTCTAGGCCCCCCCACTACCTCTCTAGCTACCTTACAGACTTTCATGATCTCAATCACGCATGTCCCAAAGACAACTTTCCAATGCCTTTCATCGATCAAATTATCGACGACTGTGCAGGCCACAAGGCTCTATCCTTCATGGATGGTTTCTCTGGTTATAATCAAATTCAAATTCACCCATTCGATCAGTACAAAACCATATTCAGTGCCCCTTGGGGTACTTTTGCATATCGTGTCATGCCTTTTGGCTTAAAGAATGTTGGCACAACTTTCCAATGGGCTATGACATACATTTTTCATGATCTAGCTCATATCATCCTCGCATACTTGGATGACCTCACAGCTCAATCCAAGAAATCCACCCAACATCTTGATGATTTACGAATCATCTTCCAACGGTGTCGTCAGTACAACATCCCCTTGAATCCCCTCAAGTACGTTTTTCAGTGTCACTGCGGGGCGCCTCCTCGGACTCATCGTTTCCCAAAGTGGTATTACCATGGACCCCCTCAAAGTCCAAGCTATCACCAAAATTCCACCTCCCTGAAATTTACATCAACTCCAGAGCCTACAAGGCAAGGCTAAATTTCTACGATGATTTGTCCCAGATTGCGCCATTCACGCACACGGTTTCCTTCGCTTACTACGTCATGACATCCCAATTCACTAGGATGAACATGCCCAAAAGTCATTTGACGATCTTAAAACAATGCTCTCCAATGCCCCTTTAATTAGTGCACCTGACTACAATCGTGACTATATCATCTACATATCAGCATCAGCTGTTTCAGTAGCGGGAGTTCTCGTTCAACTAGGTGATGACAATCATGAGCATGTCATTTATTACGTTAGTAAAAACGTTTCAACACCACCCTTGAAGTATAAACACGAAGAGAAACTAGCTCTTTCAGTTGCTCTTGCAGTCCAGAAACTGCGTCACTACATTCTTCTTTGCACAACTAAGGTTATAGAAGATTCCAACCCTATGCAATACTTGCTCAGTCGTCGGCAAATTAACGACAAATTTTCCCGATAGATCGTTATCCTTTAGGAATACGATCTTGAATTCTCAACACCCAAGAGAAAGAAAGCCCTCGTTCTCGCTGAACTTGTCAAGGCCCTCCCCTCTGACACAACTAGTGCCCCTGTCAATACCGACTTTCTCGACGAACACCTCTTTTACATCTCTTCGGATGATCCTTGGTACGACGACCTCCTCGTCTACTTCTGAACTCAAAATTTCGGTAACCACCTTTCACTAGATGATCATCGTCATATTTTCCACCAGGCCCCCCACTACCTCCTCATTGGAGACATCTTATACCAGCGAGGGGTCGACACCATTGTTCGTCAATGCCTGACCATTGACACGGTTGATAGAGTCTTGAACGACTGCCATAGCAGTGCATGTGGGGGCCATCTTTTGGGAATATCCACTACTCAAAAGATTATCCGAGCAAGTTACTTTTGGCCTACCTTGTTTCATGATTGCATTCATGTTGTGAAACGATGTGAGAATTGTTAGCTTTATGCCAACAAAACTCGAGCACCACCTGCTCTTCTTCATCTAGTCATCATTGCTGGCCCTTTTTGTAAATGGGGCATCGACTTCATGACTTGTAATCCCCCCTCTAACAATGGACACAAATACATTATTTTCACGGTCGATTACTTCACCAAATGGGCTGAAGCTATGCCCACCTTCAACAATACTGCTGACACCACAATGCATTTTTTTCTTTAACGACATCATATCTCACTTTGGAGTACCACTCCAACTAGTTTACAATCACGAGAAACACTTCGAGAATGAGATCTTCGTCGAACTCTCATCTCGGTTAGGATTCTCCCACGAGTTTGCCTCACCATATTACCCTCAGTCTAATGGACAGTTCGAAGCAGTTAACCAGGTCCTCAAGACCATGCTAGAACGCACGGTTAATAAACATAAGACCAATTGGCATCATATGTTATTTTCCATGCTATGGGCTTATTGTACGGCTGTGAAAACAACTACTGGTTTCACACCATTTCATCTAGTCCATGGGGTGGAGGCCACTCTTCCCATTGAGTGCAAAATTCCCACCTTACGCACCGCAATTGAGCTATTTCCCGACACTGCTCCAATGGAGCAACTCCTGCTGAACTTAGAGTCCCTGGATGAAGATTGTCGATCTTCATTACAGAACAATGAGGCAGCTAAAAAATGATCAAAGGCCACCTTTGATCGACATGTCAACCTTCGCTCATTTCACGAAGGTGACCTTGTCCTTTCTTATGATATCGCCCATGATACCTTTGGTCATGGAAAATTCGAGTCACTATGACATGGCCCCTACATCATCCAACATTGCCTCACCAAAGGCACATACATCCTGGCCTCTCCTGAAGGCCTCTCTCTTAAAGAACCTGTCAACGGGTTATACTTAAAGAAATTTTATGCTTAAACGTAGTCATTCTACTTTAGGTTATTTCTTTTATAGTGTTTTTAATATTTTTTCCATCCCTCATGTCTAAACTATCATTTGTGAAATTGAAAAATGCTTCCTCCACCGGCCTACCACATCGGTTACACCGATGGCACCAGCCGTTGGACACAAAATCTCGCTTCGGCCACTTGGGCTCTCTACACCCCCTCACATGAAATGCTCCATTCGAGTGGCATATGTTTGGGTTCAGTGACCAACAACCAAGCCGAATATACTGTCGTCATTAGCCTCCTGGCTGATGCCCAACATCATCGTATTCGTCACCTTAGCATCTTTCTCGACTCTCAACTCGTCGTTCTCCAGCTCAGCAATGTGTACCACATACGTGATCCTTGCCTCTTTCGCAAATACCTGCAGGTTAGACTTTTATCTCGACATTTTGATTCCATTACATTTACACATATTTCAAGACAATTGAATCAAATTACGAAAAACTTAGCTAATATTGTGTTAAACTGGAATATATCACATCAAGATACCTCTACACATACATAAACATATCAACAACCTGTCATAGCATATATAGATTAGAAATCATCAACACATTAACAAAACACATGTAAACACCATAGATCTCAAAATGTATACTCATGTATATATAAAACGGTCCACAGTGCCATCCAAATGTTTACATACAAAAATACAAGTATCTGCAGGCCAGTGAAACACCTCAGTACTAAATGGGCTCACCATCCTATATACAAAAAGACAAAAATACATAAAGCACCACTCAAGGTGCCTCTAGAGCACCACCTCCTGCCCCTCCCTCAGGTGGTGGTCCCCCACCCACTACTGGTCCCTCCTACCCTGGAGGCAATCGTCTGGTCATCACAACGCCTACTACTGCTACCCGCCGTACCATGGTCTGCCATGGCGGCGGATTCCCCACACACTGCTCTAGGATGCCCTCATCCTAGATGCGAGATCACATGCCCTCAGACACGCCCTGTAGCACCGCCTCCAGGCAATGGCGTATGTCCTCAAAATCTGCTCCGACATCCACCGGAGGAGCATGTGATGGCTCGGCACCAGGTTCATCAAACCAGTGTCTCCTCGCCACTCTCTCAGGATCAATTGGTCTCGCCTCGATGTCCTCACATTGACGTCTCTCTCCAACCCGCGGCCCTCCCTGCGGTGGTTTTTCTGGCTCCTAGCAAGCCGACACCCTCAACAACTCCAGCTTGTGCCTGTGAGGTGCCACATCTACACATACAAACAAGCAAAAAATAGTATCGGCATCTATATCATATACATATGTCATGCTATCTCAAAAAAAAAACATATATATAAAACTCATCAACATACCTTGACGGTCAAAAACCTCCCCTGATGGTAACACCATGCCCGGATCCTCTCGGAAGTCAGCACCAACATATGGGAACTGTAAAATCACCTGCAGCATCTGCCACCACACCTATGTCAGCTCAGCAATAAAGAACTGGTCGCCCTCGTCACCACCATGGAGAAGAAAAAAAGTCGACCACCGCTTTAGTCGCAGCTCTCGCGCCCCAGGTGCACCCAATAAAATCCTAGGGTGTAACATAGGCACCCTCTCCAAAAACCAGGCCACTAGGATGGACCCAAAGGAAAACTCTCATGTATTCGTGGAGCGAAAGTGGTCCAGCTGCCCTACCATCCTGGCATGTAGAGTAATCCCCCAGGCAAAGTGCTCACCGACCAGTACCCTCTCCATCACACACAGTTTCCCACCACTAATCCGTTGTGTCGCAAGAGACTCATACACTCTCACAATCATCGCTGCTATACAACGATGCGCTAGAGCATCCATCGCCCCAATGCTCACAACAGTGCCAGACATAAAGTTCACCCCCGAACAGTACCTCCGACGAACTATCGCTAGCACCTCATCCCTCGGTAACATCGGCTTCGTCGGTAGGGCCGTTCCCTGAAACGGGAGCCCAGTCAAAAAGTATATGTCCTCCACTGCAGTGAAGGCAATCTGCTCTCCCCGCACTATGAAACAATGTAGGTCTAGACTCCACATCTGGATAAGGAACTATAGGAGATACTCCTGTGCCCATATCAACGGGCACTCAAAGAACTTTAGCATCCCATAGGCTACCAAAGTCGCACGTACCCCTGGCTCCTCAATAGCCATGGCATCTCTCAGCTGGGACCAATCTCGCTCTCCCCAACCAACCGACATCATGCACAATGATCACCTGCAACCACATAAAACAGTCCTAGGTTAGCCAAATCAACCATAAACAACATTAAAAAGATAAGTTTTACACCTATCAACCTTGCCTCCAAGGCACGACTGTTTAACCCATAGGCGCGCACACCTGCGTGCATGTTCACTCCACAGGCGCACACGTATGCGTGCCTGTCCACTCCACAGGCATGCACTCAGGCACACCTATCCATCCTTCAGGCACGCATGGATGCACTCCTTCTCAACAAGCAGGGGTGCCTTCATGCGCCTCTGTCACGAACACCGGCGCGCATTAAAGCGCGCATGTCCAATACACAGTCATGCACACATGCGAAGTTGTGCAGCCCACAGGCGTGCACATAGTGTGCACCTTCGTTCCCCTTACAAGCACCCCCATGCACACCTATCTAGTGGGCAGGCATGCACTTGTGCGCGCATACTTTCGGATCACCCACACACGTGGGGATCCACACCCATAAAACCCCCTATACGGCCCTCCATACAGCCCCTGCCCAAAAATGGAAACCCTACTTCTATGTAGGATGATCAGACCACTAACTTGAATCTCACTGGTCCTCGATCGGATGCCTCATCCTCCCAGAATCTCCAAATATCCTCTCAATACTTCTCGTCCAGTCACTATATAAACAAGTACAAATGACGTGGCAATGTGGGCCCTACAGCTATATATAAGCCTTTTCGCCAAACTTCCACTCACCATTCCGAGAGCTCCGAGTGTCCATTTCTCGATCCATCTTCAGCCATGGGATCAACATCCTGTCATCTACATCACAACAGTCCCTGGGCCTCTTTTCATCCTGAGCCCCTGGGACTCCATTTTTTTCATACCCCGACCAGGTATGCATGCGCATATTCAAAATTTTCAAATAAATGCTAGTATGTTTGATTCTCTTCAGATATTGTTCATGTCGGGAATTTGGTTGACATGTGTGCAGGTACTTGGTCATCATACATCAACGCAACCCCTTCAAGTATATACTCATCACTAGCATGTAGTCATTCCCTTTGAATCTCACTTGCATCTCTAGTCACACCCTCTGACATTTGCCTCTAGGATCCCCATTTATGGCTCTGCAGTACCAACACATCCATTTGCATCTTCGGTACTGTCACTCGGTAGCACTCTTACCCACATGAGTTGTCCCATTCATAGCACCCTTTTGTGCCTTTGACACTCATGTTTTTTTTTCAAAACCCTTTAGGAATGGGAGTCCTGATAGTCTTACATCATGTCGTGAATCAACCACATACTCCTTCTCCTCATTTTTCTCACTTTCCCAATGAACTCCCAGATTATCTCTCCACGATTCTCTTTTTTGACTGCACCTCCGCAGTATCATGAACCCTCCATTTCATCCATAATCAGTTTTCCCATCTGCAAATTTCCCTTCATTTAACCTACCTCATACAGAAACCCACCCATGGGGCTCCCACCCTCCACCAATTCTTTAAGAAATTTGCACCCTACCCAGGCCAACCATATTACATCGGGGAACCTGTTTATGTATTTGTACACTTATCCCAACGTATTCTTTATTTATTGTACAAACGCCTTTCTTTTCATCATTTACATTACCCTTTTTTGTCGTCACCTTTGGCGGCCTTCTTCCCTTTTTTGGCAAAAGAAACCCATGTCACCCTTGGTTGGGGCACTAATTAACATCTACCCTTGACCAAATCGTCCATATATTCAGAGTACCCCACAAGCCACTTACCTCTACCCTCTGAGTTTATTCACTTTGTCCCACCTCTGGCACAACTTATCCCCTATCTTGCTGTCCCCCTGACACTCGACCTCGTTGAATGGTTGCGACCACTTTTCTCTTACATATACCCCAACCAAGGGTAGTCTTGAGTCTTCCTACATCTTGACTTCATCCATGTACCTCCTCCCATTCCTAACCTTACCTAGTAGATTTCACGAAGCCTTTTGCTTCTGGGAGTCACGTCCCCCTTTTGACGACATCAACACAGTTTTCCAGAAGGGCGACAATATCTTGATTCTCATCACCTTACCAATGAGAGCTCTCGGATGGCACAGGGAGAACCACAATTTCTCCCTATTGTCGTTGACCCCCACAACATTTGACGTCAACAGTTTCTCATGTTACGGTGGGTCTCAATTTGTGACTATTATAGTTAGTTCTTATACTTGTCGAAGACCTCTGAACTTGGTTGGGCTATCAATGCCTACAAAACCCGTGATACTTCTTACAGATGGCACTACCTACTATTCAGAGTATGTTCCTCCACAGAATTGTCTTCTGCCTTTATCACGACCGCCCGAGGGCACTGCAGCTATCTACATCAACACTTTCTTCCTCTTTTTTGAGTTACATGACATGAGCATGGGGCATGCCCACCTCGTTTGTACACAGTTTATTTTTTACACACCTTATGGAAGGTTGGGTTCTATAGGTTCCCTTCTCCCTCCAACAGGGCACTCTTGACAATCCCACTATTTCTCTCTCTTACAACAACACTCTCAGTAGAAGAAACATTGACAAATTTCGGCTATACGTATGCTCCTAACCTCATCCATCAGGGGGCATCTGTTATCACTGAATTTTTTTCCGCAAATGGTTATAAGAATTCAGCATCGTCAAATAGTTATGAGGTCATCCATGGACCTGAATTAACACAAAATCATTCACAAAGGGTCAAAACTATACAACTAGTGCAAAAGTTAAAGGGCGCTATGAAGACACTAGGCACGGACGCACATGCGCAAAATAGAAACGTAGAAATCGCGCACATACGAACGATGCACGACTGTTGTCGCAAAAATCCATGCACCTGAGCAACGCCGCATTTATGAGAGTGGTCATCCTCCCACCCACTTCTGGTTTAGCTTCCAAGTTGATTTGACACTCAAATCTAGACTGGATTTGACTAGGTGGTTGGTCAAAGACCTAGAAATTCCCTAATTAGCCTCTTTACACACTACAAACTAGTTGGACAATAACTCAAAGGAATGTTATAAAAAGGCCATGGATACACTTCATTTTTCAAGGAATTCATAGCACAGTTATGTTGCCATTATTCTCTTGAGGAATCTTGTATCGTTGCCAAGAGTATACTTGCATCATTGCATTGGGCAATCCATCTCACCCCTTGAGTGGATTAGCAAAGAATTCTTTCACCATTTTCATTTTCATTTTCAAGAGTTGTAACAAGATCTTATTTGTGGGGGTCCAAGAGCCCTCCCTTGGAGGAAGAAGGGACTCATAGTCCTCTTGCTTCTCGGTGTTTTCTTTCACTAATATCAGCCTTATCATTGGTGACATGGGTCTCATTGTTTATTTTGTCCTTATGTCCCTATGTTCATTAATTTAGTTGTTTTTTTATTTTTTAGTTTAATTCTTAGTTATTGTTTTATGTTTCTTTCTTTAACCCTTTTCCTTGCAGCTGTCTTGCTTAGCAAACCCAACTAAGCTTGCAGGCACCTCTATTTTTCACACTAAGGTGATGAAAGAGGCGCAACAGTATCCATGATCCATGCCTATATCGTAAGTACCTACAAGTTAAACTTCTATGATGAAATTTTGAGTCAATCACATTTACTGATATTCCTAGGAGCCTAAACCAATTTCTAGATGACATGGCTAATAAAATCATTAATTGGAATTAATCACATTAACATTCATCATCCCAATTTCAAAATTATTCATCATCATTAAAACAAGGAAGTAATCATCACATCACACATATAAACAAAAACACAAGAAGCATCATCATCAAAATATATCCTCATATACACACACACACACACACATATATCAATGGTTTCATACATGTTTCTCCCAAAAAAATACATTCACCTTATCCCCGCGACTATGCTAAAAAAAATATATGCCCTCAACATCTACAAAATGGGAGTTCATAGACTCCTATACATCATACAAATGTGGGCCAAGCCCATACTAGACGTGTGACCTATGGAGCCCTTAGCTCCAAAAAATCACCAATGGGATCACCCTCTGATGGATCTCTGTCATCCCAGGGATCCCTCCCTCCCCCACTTAGGGGTATCTCCCTCACAGGGATGTGGTCAGTCACTTATACTCCATCTACCACCTCCCTTCGTATAATCAACCTCCAATTGTGGTCCACTCATATATATTTCTCCAATATATTCTCATCCTGAATGTGAGGCCATCTCTCCTCTGGTACTCTATCCAAGACTACCTCGAGTCATCTCCTCAGGTCCTCAACCTCCCGAGCCAATGTTGCAGTATCATGTTTATCCAGAGCCTATGATAGTCTTTCCCTAGGGTCATCATGTTGACAATGACTATGTCTTGCCCTGTTGTCCACATCTCACACCTCCTCATCCGCAAAATGTGAAAACACGACCTCTCAGTCGTTTGGCCCCACATATACAGATTCACACAACAAGTTTTATGAGTGTCTTTGTGCACCATATATATACATCAGTAAAAGCATCAAACATGAATAAATAAAATAAATATACCTTGGCGATCCCACAGATCTCCTGGAGGTAGTCACATATCTGGGTGATAATGAAAGTCAATCATAGAATATGAGAACTCATATATAACATGTGGGGTTTTCCTCAAGACACCCTCAAACCCAGGTGTCAAATAATTCCCTCCCTGGCCACCATTGTGGCGGGCCACCAACTGTCCCCATATCATCAAATAAGTTTCATGCAACAAAGGTGGATCTAATATCACCTTTGGCTAAAATAGAATCACCCTCTCTAAAAAAAAGGAACAGAATACAAAATCGAAAGAAAAATACCCTCTCATGGAACCAACACATATATCCAGCTACCCCAACATGGATGCATGCATCAAATGTTTCCATGCATACATATACCCCTCCATCGCCCTCTCCAAAATTTCCAATTTCACCCCTGAGATACGTTGGGTCCATAGGGACCCAAATATCCTCACGATCATTGCACAAAAAACCTAGGTTGCTAAAGAATCAATCACAACTATATTGATCGATCCTCCAATCATCACGACATTCCCTCAACAATGTCATGCAACCATCACTGCCATCATCAACCCTGGTAGAATCCATCGATGAAGCACCAACTCTATCCCTAGAATTGGAGCCCGATCAAAAAATAGATATCCACATCCATCGTAATGTGGATATCATGTCCCTGTACCTCAAACAATTGCCACTCATGTATCCACATCCTAACAATAAACTCTAGGAGTTCCTTCTGAGACTGGATCAACGAGCGATCAAAGAACCTCAATAGGCCTGCCTTCGCTAGTGTTCATCGGATATCACAATCATTCCCCATGAACCTCCATAGGGAATCTCAGTCTCTCTCTCACCACTGGATCAAAATATTGTTGACCTACATCCAATCCAATAAAAAATGAGTCAGCATTCATCTTCTAGGAAACTCAAAGCATCAAATAATTCCTAATTTCCCCCCTGCACGTATGTCTTTGTTGGAGAAGACATTTTTGGGAGTAAGTGCAGTAGGCAACGAATATGGGACCAACAAGGAGAACGTGCCATGTTTTTAGAAAAAGCAGTGTGCGCGACAGGATTTTCGGAAATCCAGCGTAGATGTGGACACACGTATCCATGTTAGGGTTAGGGTTTTGGAGTCATATTGTGAGGTTTTTTAACCCATTTTTGTAGTATAAATAGAATATGTATAAGGTAGGTTGAGGTATCTAGGTATTTTTCTTTTATATCATATTTTTGGTGCGAATAACTTGTTTTGGAGTCATTTTTTAGTCTGAATCTTTGTTGAGTGTTATGGAGCTCACGTGGAGTCAATCTGGAGATGTGGCTGAGGGTCAAGTCACAATTTTTGGAGCTTTATGTGACCCTGGTCGACCTCGCTACTCTCTACTATTTTATGATGTAATGCGAGCAATGTTATTTTGATGAAGAAGAAGAAATAAAAGAAGATCTTTGTGGACGTAGCCCCAGGGGGGGTGAACCATGTTAAAACCCTATGTTGAAATGCGTCTGAATGTTTTATTATGTATGCAATTATGGTTAAATGGTTAGATGAATGAATGGTTTTAATTATAGCAGGCACTAGAATATGTATGCAGAATGGATGATATAAATGAATGGAATAGTAGATCTAATGAATGGTATGAAATAATGCATGGTTAAGTAGAAATAGAAGTAAGAAGAACAAACCTAATCCCATCCATGACTGCATAAACCTACGTCCTTTAGTCACCCATAAACCATCTTGGGTGATATTGCATTGTCAACTCTGTGCATGGTGTATGCTACTAGTTTACGAGAAGGGACGATGGTGAAACGAGTTTTGTTGGAGAAATAACATAGAACACAGGTCATCCCATAAATCCAACAAATGGTTATGTTTCATGTTGGAACTCATAAGGACAACCTGGAAGGGGTTTGGTGAATAATATTGAGTGCTAGAAAGGGATGTTAAGGCCATGGAATCCTACGAAGCAAGAGATTGAAATATGGTTGGAGACAAAGTAGTTGGAGTTCACAGAGAAAGATAATAAGGGTTCCATGTATACACCACACAAGTACCTACAAAGGTATGTGTTTACTGATTTGCATGAAGAATATTTTTGTTTCTTTCCAGAGTTATTACAGGATTTTTTGTTAAGGTTGAAGGATACCCATCCGACTAATCATATTAGACTAGTAGAGTGGACCACTTAAAATATTGCGTGATTAGAAAGGGTTAATAACAAATTCACGCGTGTATTGGATTTCTGATTAGACAACATTACTGTGGGGTTTATCACTAAATTTGTAGTAGATACAATGAAGTTATATACTGTTGCAAAGAAGGATTTCTTTAAGGGACCTGGAGGGAGGTACATCAGATCTTAATACATGTCAATCAAGATATTATTGCATGATAAAGGTGTAATGACCATGGAATAAGAGAACAAGATCACTCTCTGTGCATGAGGGAGTTGGGGGAAGCACTAAGGAATATATGAGAAATGGAGAAGGCTATGGAGAGTAGCCAAAAGAACGAAGAAATGGACCCCATCATGATGGATGATGAACATACCAGGGAAATCATGAGTGTAAGTGTGATGTGCAATGGATGACCCTACTAGTATAAGATGACTAATAATAACAGGGAAGTAGCTGAGCGAGAGTGCTTGGATAGCGATGAGTAAGAGGTAGAGGATCTTTGTGCCATGAGGCAGATTGAGGATATATTGTGCACCACATATGAGAGGAAAACCAAAGGTCTTGGGTCCGACGTAGAAGAAGGATCTCCATTCCAGATCCAAATTAGTTTGGAACCCACAACCCCATGTGCGACTAATACATCTGAAGAATAAAAATCAATTAACCAGCAAGTGATTAGTGTTAGAATAATTTTTACAAGACGTGGGCCCATTAGCATAAGTGTAAGTTCAAAAAGTAGAAATCAAGTATCTACACCATGCAAAGGTGGTAGTTAAATGAATTTTATAATGGTAGGACAAGATCCAACTATTAGGTTACCATAATTCCGAGGGGACATGTCAGACGATCCAGAAAAGAATTTGTTCATCTGCGAGAAGATATGGGTAGTAAAATAGACTACATATTAGGATACAAAAGTTGCATAGTTGGAAATCACATTCAGAGACCACGCATTATACTAGTACATGGGTCTCGCAAAGAGTAATCCAACAGGAACTCCTACAACTATAGTATATGTGAAGAGGAAATTAATAAATGAATTTCAAAAACTAATCTCAAAAGACCCGTTTATGAATGAAATGATAGAGATCAAGTAGAAAACATGAGAATCAGTATAGGAAGTGGACTATAAGTTCAAGAGGATAAAAGTTAAGTTAAAATACACTATTACTAATTCACAATATATAAATTTGTTTGTTAATGCTTTGTTTCCACACTTGAAGTATCCTTTGAGACAACAGAAAATTCCAAAGTTAGGGTGAGGCTCTGCAGGCAACCTTACAACTAGAGGAAAACCAGTACAAGCATACAAATCCAACTATGGAAGAGATGAAGCAATATATGAAGAACTTAACATTCAAGTTGAATCATAACAAAGGAGAGGAGAAAAGAGAGGATTTCTGGTGTACAATGTTTAGGACACCAGGCCATCACAAGAATGAGTATCCATTATTTGCATAGTATATTAGAGTGGTTATACCAAACCCTTTAGCTTCAAGAGGACCACGGTGTGAGATTTGTAAAACACATGGGAATCATCCCTATAACTTCCCCTTGACGTAGAAGTATCAGACAATACCAAAGAGTACATTTTGTAAATTTTTCAAGTTAGTTGGAAATGAAGACAAGGACTGTAGAATCTTGGGGATGATGAAAGAAAGGATTGCAGATGCATATAGGCTATAGGTTGAACATGTAATAGGAAAATCTGCGCAGAATCCATAGTATAACAACGCGAAACAACAATAATATAATCCCACATAGAAGTTTGCAGCACAACCATAGTGTAATGTGCAACAATTTCAAGGGAAACATTAGTATAATCCTGCACAACAGTGTGCAACACCACTGCAGTATAATAATGAACAAGAACAGTATAATCAAGGAACACAATAGAACACACTATGCGATGACAATAAAGGAAATAGAAATGGATTTAGAGGAGAAAGTCATGGAGGAAGAGGATTTGGATGAGGACAATGACTAGTTGTTTGCATAACTGTTAGAAACTAGGGAACTATGCAAGAGACTACCCACAACCACTTGATACATGCATGTATTGTCATACAACACACCATGAAACATGATATTTCCCCACATTCTTGATAAATATATAGATAAGAGTAACCAAACCAATTAGAACGTGCAATGGATCAAGGTGGAAAATAGAGAAGGGGATGGGAAGAATATTAACATAGTTACTAGAAGTGGAACTAAGACATGCGAAGATGGAACCAAGAAGGATCAGGACTAGTACCAATGGGTCAAGAAGAATACAACTCCTGAACTAAAGTTTGATGTGTGCAAATAAAATGAGATAGTCAAGGAAGCTAGACATGATATTTTGAAAGAAAACATTGCATCTACTTCAGGAACAAAACCAGAAGATGAGATACCAGTATATGACATGCCCTCATTATTTGATCATACCAATCAACAAAATTATTCATACCAATTAAGTGACTTAAGAAACTTGTTGGGGTCATGTGTCAATTTGTTTAATGATAAAAATTCCTTACAAGTACTGCAAAATTGGTTAGAAAAGTGTAATTCTGGGGAAGAAGGGGTAAAAAGAGTAAATCAAGTATGGAAGAAGAGAATAACCGAAATGGAATTCACATTGAATGCCAATATAGGATATTTTAATATGGGGGAATATCATACTAGACTTAGGATTTTAAGTCAATGTTCTATCAAAGAAGACATGGGAGGATATGGGAGAACTTGAATTGGGGTATTCACCTATTCATTTGAAGTTGGAAAATCATCATAGAGTGGTGTCAATTGGTAGGTTGAATGGGATTCCAGTAGATCTATATGGTGTGTTCACCCTGGCTGATTTTGAAGTCATTGACATAGTAGACAACACTTCGCCATATTCAACACTATTGGGTTTGGATTGGGATTTTGGTAACCAAACTATTATCAATTTGAAGACAAGGAAGATGATATTTGAGTCTGGATAATATAGAGTTATTGCGCCATTAGATCCCTTATAAGGAGGAAAGGATGTGGAAACTGCGCCAGATAATATTCTTACAAAAGATGTGAATCAACTATACAGAACTACCATGTGTGAAGAGGATTATATCAACCCAACTGTAGATGGCATGCTCAGTTAGAGGAGTATTAATTCTTGTGATTCAGACTATGACATGGGAATGGAAAACTCACAGTAGAGACTACATGAATTATCTACCAGGGGATGTGTTAGAATGACACGTGTGTTGAGATGGGTTGGTATAGAGGTAAGATAACCTCTGACTTTTTATGGTTTGAACGATTTAGAAGAATTTTTAATGAAGTTTGAGGTAGAGGTTTTGGAGAATAAAATATTACCAGTATTATATATTACTTTAAAAGATACACCTGAAAGGTGGTGGGGTACACACAAGGCAAATATCAACAATTGGTTTCAGTGCAAAAGGTTACTGTGCATCAAATTTGGCACAGAGAAGGAGCAGAAATATGAGGAGAAATATGAATCATTTGGACAACCACAACATGTAGATAAGTTCATAGTTAAATGGAGATTAATACCACTTGAATAATCACCACATCATTTTATTCACACATTAGAAGGCATTTTGAAGAATTGGTACACAAAATAGGAACCGTGCAGAGAAACTGCTAACTGGGAAGAAATACAACATAATTTTATAGTAACATTTTCATTTGAGCATGACAATCCATAAATTGATACAATGATGAAAGTGGTAAGAGACAAGATATTTGAAGAACCATAATTTGAAATAATCCCAATAGATCATAAGTTGGCTAGACAGATAGTTAAATAATTTCTACATTGTTATCACCTCACAGAAGAAGAAGATCCAATAGAATATAATCCATGCAATATATAGATCCCAGAAGTAGAAGGTGAAAGGGAAGTAGAAATTCCCAAGATAGAGTTAGAAGATTATTTTGAACCATTGAAGATCAAGAAGGTAAACATTGGAACTGCAGAAAATCAAAAAATGACCAGTAATGGTGATTATTGGGATAATTAGATAGTAGAAAGGATCACAGAGTTACTGCACAAATACAATGAATTATTTCCAATGACATTCTTAGATATGAAGAGGTTAGAAAGAGAGATAGGAGTTATGAAGATCCCTTTGAATCCAGAAGCAAGACCTATCATATAATGACCTTATAGACTAAATCCAATATACAAAGAGAAGGTGAAGGAAGAAATTGAGAAGATGCTAGAAGTTGGTGTTATGGAACCTATAGAAGAGTCAGAATGGATCATCCCTTTGGTGGTGCAAGAAAAGAAGCAAGGAGGGATTAGGATTTGTGTAGATTTGAGAAAATTGAATGATGCTTTCCTACATGATATTTTTCCTACCCCATTTACAGACAAAGTTTTGGAGAATGTAGGGGGTTAAGAAGCTTATTATTTTACAGATGGATTCTCAGGATATCATCAAATTAGTATTGCACTAAAATATAGAGACACACCTACATTTTTTATAGAATGGGGATCATTTCAATATACAATTATCCCATTTGGACTGAAGAATGCACCAACCATTTTTTCAAGGGTAGTCATAGAAGCTTTTAAGGACTTTATTCATAATTTTTTGGAGGTTTACTTAGATTATTGGATAGTTTTTAGTTTGTTGAAGGATCATGTTGAAGTATTAAGGATGATGTTGGATAGATGTAGACAATTTCATATATCATTGAACATTAAGAAATGTATTTTCAACACACCTTTTGGGATTTTGTTGGGACATGTGGTGTGTAAATAGGGTCTGCTAGTTGATTCTGCTAAAATTGTTGTATAGTTAACTTACCACCACCAAAGTCAATGTGCCAGTTGAAGAGTACATTGGGCCATACAGGGTATTACAGAAAGTTCATAGGAGGATATGCACAAAGCACTACACCAATGGGGAAGTTGTTGAAGAAGGACAGTAAGTATCAATGGAATGATGAATACGAACAAAGTTTGGATATTTTGAAGGATAATATGGTTACTGCACCGATTTTAGTATTTCTAGATTGGGAAAAATAATTTCATGTGCATGTGGATGCATCTACAATGGAAATGGGAGTAGTATTAACCCAAAGAGGATAAGGTGATATAGATCACCCTACTGCATTTACAAGCAGAAAGTTATCATATTCAAAATAGAACTATAAAACTACATAAAGGTAAGGATTGGCTATGGTGTATGCTTTGTAGAGATACATACATTACTTGTTAAGGAAACATTTCAATATTTTTACAAATCATTTCGCTCTAATATATTTAGTCAATAAGCCAGTGTTGGGGGTGAGGATCTGTAGATGGATACTCTTGTTTCAAGAACTTGAATTTGAAGTTATGGTGAATCCTGGAATATTGAATGCAAGACCATATCAATTGTCTAAAATAACTAATGGAGAATAACATAGTAACTTGGAAGACAACTTTCTAGATGCACAATTTTTTTCAGTATAGATAGATGATGAGTATTTTGTTGATATTATTGAGTTTTTGAGTACATGATTTTCACCAAGAGAATTTAATATTGCGTAGAAGAAACATTTGGTGGTCAGAGTTGCATGTTAACAATTGATTGCATGTCATTTATACAAACTAGTAGCATATAACATCTTAAGTAGACGTGTGATGGAGCATGAAACACCTATTATTTTGTTAGAGACGTATGAAGGTATTTTTGGAGGGAATTACACATGAAAAACTACCGTGCAAAAGGTATTGCATGCATGATTATGGTGGCCAACAGTTCATAAGGATTCAAAGGAATATTATTAGAAGTGTGATGTTTTTCAAAGAGCTGGGAAAGCATCTAGGAGGGATGATATTCCATTGAGACCTCATGCTACTCTACAAGTGTTTGACAAGTGGGTAGTATATTTTTTGGGACCAATCAACCCACCATCTAGAAGATCAGGAGCTAGATATATCACTACAATGAAAAAATACTTGATCAGATGGGATGAGGTAGCACCCTTGAAGGATTGCAGCATAGAGACTGCAACGTGATTTTTATTTGAACATGTAGTGATAATATTTGGATTCCCAAGAATATTTATGAGTGATAATGGGACTCACTTAATCAACTATACGATTGAGGAAATGATGGAATATTTTAAGATACATTACTAGAAGAGCACTCCTTATCACCCTCAAGAAAATGGAATAGTGGAATCCTTCAACAATATTTTGGAGAATGCCTTAACAAATATTTGTAATGTGAACATAGATGATTGGGATTTAAAGGTACCACTAGTACATTGGGCTTATATAAATAAATGTAAGAAGCTAACATGGAAGACAACCTTTAGATTGGTGTATGGAAAGGAGAAAGTAGTTACCTTAGATTAATTGAGACCAAGTATGCACATTTCATCAATCACAGACATGACATAATGATGCAGGATCATCGTCATCAATGTTCATCAAGGAAAGTGGAGGACATCTCAATGTCTAGCATGCACATTCAAACTATTTTGGATTCCAAGGAGAGAATGTCATTTATTGTTTTGAAAGCATTGTAATTAAAGGGATTTTAATGTTTTGAGGATTTATTCATTGTATGAGATCGTAGGAGATTGTAATTTCTTTAATGCCTAAGGGATGTACAGATTTCGAGCATCGACTCATATCTATATTGTTAATTCTCATTTAATTGTGATAAGAATTAGTGGTATAATTATTTGATTATGATCTTAAAGAACTAACATATCCTGAAGGAAGGATTGAGAATCCTATCCATGTATAAATGTATGTAATATATGCCCAAATGAGGCTACTGAGAGTTTTGATTTGTTGTTGAAGACAATTGTATTTTTTTTTGAAGAATTGTTGAAGAGTTGTTGAATAGAGTTGTTGAGAACATTGTGAATGCTTTGCTGAAGGAATATAATAGAGGAGGTTTATTGTTAAACTTTGAGTTTTCATATCTATAATTTAATTGGGTAATGTAATGATTTTTTATTTCTATGTGTTTATGCATGTGTGTGGACTTCATGGTTAATTGAAAGGACCTGTAATGTTCTATAGGTTTCAATTGTTTCTCTTCTGAAATATTGGTGCAAGGAGTGCATAGTAGCCATGCAAGGAGTGTGAAGGCAGAGTCATTTTTAGACTCAATAATACAAGACAGATAATGCAAATTGTGCATATTGAGAGAAATGGGTGCATGTATACTCAGTGGAGTATAAAATCTTGATAAGACCCATGAAAGGTGTGCACAGGGACAACACTTAGCCAAGTGTTGAAAGAGTCTTAAGTTAATACAACAATAACGAGTGTGTAGGAGTATTTTCCAAAAATATTGAAGTTTTTAGAGAATGCAAGGTGTGCACCGAAGGCCCAAATCACTTTGAATGATAAATCCTGGGAGGGATAGTGAACATAACTCTTTGGAGGAAGGAATATTCCATTTTCAAGGTCGAATATATGAGATCCTCCTAAGGAGGAGTCAAATATTTCCTAGCCCTCAGATCTGGGAAAGTAGCGCAAGTGATAACCATCGAAGTCCTTCACACTTCATGTATTCATAAGTTTTCATGTAAGTGTTTAAGAGGAGACGAGTTTCCCTAAGTCCGGGGATCCAAAGTGAATCTATACCATCCATTTGTGAGGACACATTTCCACATATCCAGTGTTTTTCGGAAGTCCGACTATCTGGCAATTTGGAGGTGTTGTAGTGAAAGTGTGCAGAACTTCCGAAGTTTCGAAGCCCAAAACGAATCCTAGTCATTAGCGTTGTTGTTCTAGAGTTTGTACTTAAGGATTGAAAGTATAAAGTCTAGGCATCCAAAAATAACAGGGTCTATGATATAAATAAAGGAATGACAACTCTTACGGTAAAAGGAGTTATGGCCGATTTCTGATTTTTCTTTGTCTAGCTTCCAATTGTTCATGGACACTAATGTCCTGCTCAATGGCTGCCCATGAACGTTCAAGTTCAAACCGGGTGGTAGCAGTTTTTAAGATGGTGTTAAAAAGAGTTAAAGTGATAATGGTCTGGTCTGTAAGATCGAGTTTGATATTGGGTTGTCTTGTAATAGGTACATTCATGGAGGGAAAAGAGTTTTAAGACTTTTTTTTTTAGGTTGTTGTTTTGATTTAGATTATGTAAGAAAAATTTCCCAAATCTTGAATTAATACTATAAAAAAATCAAAGGTCATTTCCCGTATCTAAGTTAAACTGAAAACCATGCATGAAATGAAAGAAAACATAATTCAGTGGAACATTGTGAGGCATCAACCTGGGAAGAATCTCAGTTTGTGAAAGAAGAAGAAAATAGACAAGAACAAATTTAATGAAGCATAAGATATAGAAATCTAAATAATTCACAGGTCTTATACCTGCTGATAGCCGATACAGAGGAAAAACTGTAAATGACTAGATGTCTAAAATAATCAATCACCACAGTAGAGGTTGTACTAAATTGCAGCTAAGCATTCATCAAAGATATATAAGAAATGATGTTAGATTTGAAATAATAGAGGAACACATAACTCAAACTTCATGGGATCTTGAGTTTTCGATTTGCATCTGTATTAATTCTGGCAAATGAAAAATTTCTTTGCTACCATCGGCCAAGGAAAGAATCCCCTTGATGTATCTTTCAAAATTATTTTTATAAAAAGAAAATCATCAACCCTAGATGGTTGGTATTCTCCTAATATCCTAGGTGCTAACAGTTTAAGAATACAAAATTTGAACCGTTTTGCTCAGTTACTTTTTAATTTTCTACCAGTTGGAAAAGATGAGCACACATGCATTACTTCATAATTTCTTTGAAACACTTCCTTTGCTCGGTCCCAAACACTCAATCCACCTATCTAGAAAATGCACCAAAATTCTGGAAGGTTCTGACATGTCCTTTGATTCAAACACATATAACTTCCTTTGAATTTTGAGCAGCCTATCTTCGATCTTTCCTGTGTCAAACTTTGTCGACTGCAACTATGGATTTGGCTTTATTAGCCACTTATCCATTTGGGTGATGTCAAGATGCTTCAATTGTGAAATTTCAAGCTGGGATTCATTCCATCTCTCCTTGATATGTAGTTGATTCCTTACGACACTGATATGTCCTAATAGCCCAGGACAATCAACTTTGCCAATGCCCAGTGTTTTTGTATCTAGTTGATCAAACACTTCTTCACATTCTTTCCTAACTTCTCTTTCCATTTTCCTTCTTTCAACAATATTGGTCTGCCATGTTTTTAACATGATGTCTCCCCTGATCTGTTCTTATACAGTCAGCTTTGGGATTACTGGTACTTCATCTCTCTTCGAAAATGCTACCTCCTTTTGAAAAGTAGCGTGAGCTGTTGTGGCCTCTTTTTCGTTTAAAACCATGTTATTCAGTGAGTGTCTTACTTCCAGGAAGTAGTTTTGAATGATCTTTATTTTAGAAAACATGTTTTGTTGTTCTTCTTGTAGTGTCTCATACACCTCTAGTGCTTGGGCTTGAAATGTTGTTATATTCACAACTTGTCCTTCAATGGATTTCAATTCATCCTGTAGTTGTCTCACTAATTCCTCTTGCCGAATAACCTGTACTTGACTCATTTGCATATGCTTGTTTGCTTAATCTAAACTAGACTTCAACAACTGCATTTCCTGCTTGTCAGCAGTCCTAGCCTTCTCAACTCTTTGATTTACCTCCTCTCGAATATTATTTTATGTGTGCCTTATTTGGTCCTACAACTGATCTATCATTTGATTTTTCTTCTTCATACTTGTTTTCAGAGAGTCAACTAAGAATAAATTGGGAGTTTCCAAAGCTCCCATAGAGCCTGCTACTTCTATGGTGAAGTCTTCCTATTTTATGTTTTTCCCATCTATGAGCACTATGTGTTTCTTCACCATTGTGCCTTCTCTCAGATGCATTTCCTATTTTAGTACTACCTTCCTCTTCTTACTGAAAAAGTAGTCAAATGAAGGTATCTCTTCTCTAGAGATAGGAGTAAGGTCACTTGCATATATGAATTCCATATGAGGAGTCCCAAAAGTTGACTGTAAAGGAGTCAATGATGTAATAGGGCTACCCAAATCTGTAGATTTATTTTCTCCTATTGTTTTAGGGATATCAGTAGGAATAGTTGATGATAAAGGAGGAATCGTTTGAATCGACTTTGAAGGAGTCCCGAATTTGGAACTCATTTCAGACACTGGGTTCTTTGATTGTGAAGCTATTGCTTTTTGTGAAGATGCTTCAGTCTTCTCCGTATTTTCTTCTGCAGTCCCTTTATCATGAGCCTTTGATCCGAAGCCCGGGGGAGTACATCCCTGAACTGGAGGAGGAGTCATTCATTCTCCCTGCAGTATCTTCGTCAAACCACTTTTCTTGTGCTTCTGGAAAGTCATAAAGCTCGCCTATAGGTTGGGTGATAATGCCTGAGCTCTGTCTAATATTTCCTCATAGGTTCTGGCTCCCTTGAACATGTCATCATAGGGAGAATTTTCATGTTCATACATCTTCATATTGAAGTGAGTAAGATGATTTCCTACAATTTGATAAGGATCATGTTTTATAAGTTCAATATCTACCAATTTGATGTCTTCCAGTGCTACAGATTCAACCTTGGGATGACCAAATTTAAGCAGTGAAAACTTCCCAATATGTACAGGAAAAATTGGCCAGAACTTCTTCTGAGATCCTTTCAATTCATTGTCGATGCCACCTGTTATTATTTGGTAGGCCACCTCCCTGCACACCAGTCTGTCGGGAAGGAATTTTGGAAGTGTGTGAGGAGGAATCAAACACCCAAAAACCCTGACACAGGAGAAACCGTCTTCTATAAACCAATCTACAATCACCTTTAGGTTTCCCACGATTGACTCTGAAATACGAGGGGGTGCATAAACATACAAAATTTGGTGCAAATTTATCACCACGTAGTGACAGATTTCGTAAAAGAAATATTTAACATTATCCTCCCATAGTTTAGAATGATAAACATTAATGGGCTCCATGCAGGCTGGGTTCCATATCCAATTCATCAAGGGGAAAGGAGTCATGTAACATATAACATCCATAATATATGAAGACATGTAAAAATATGCAGGTCAGCCTTTTGATTTTTCCATTTCGTACTCTGCAATCTCCTTAGTTAGATTATCTGATAAAATTTTATCCCAGTTGAAACTGTAACCCTCAACTACTTCATGTATAAGTGTCACCCATTCTGCAGGGAAATGGGTAGGGTTTCTCTTCCGGAAAAATCTACATAGAATAAAAGATATATAAACCATGTATTCATTTAATGGAGCTATGGAATAACTGCCATGAGTATCAGCTCTAAATCTTGTTGGAATTCCCCACCATTCTTTGATTATAGTTGGATATGTTTGATCGAATTCTGTACACTCCTTTCTTTTAAATTCCTCTACGAATTTGTCATTATAAATGTATTTTAAAGTAGGGATCATTTTATACATTACTTGGATATGCTTGGGTCTAAACGATCCGACGACGACCTCTTGGCTGTTTAGAATGCTCCTTGTCTGAATGTCAGTTTTCTCTAAAGCCTAGCCTATCATGTCATTGTATGGCATGAGTCTCGGCCTTGTGGCTATTTTTTGAAGCTCAGACTCTGCTATGTCTCTGAGTTTATTTTTGGTCGTTTCATTTCCAAAATCGTCTGGGAAATTCCTAATCTCATAGTATAAAGTTTCAAATATCTGCCTCCAGGATTTGACTGAATCCACAGCATGCGGCATAGTGTCAGATATAACATCTCCATCCAGATTCGAGATTTCACCTGCCTCCTCACTCTTCTTAGGCACTTTTCTGGGTTCCATGATGTTTCTTCTAAAATGAAAACTTTCTGCAGATAAAAATGCATGAGTTCTTCTGAGTGTAACTCGCTCCAAGTCTGAAAGTAAGAATGAAATTCAAAATAACAACCCTTTATTAACCTTTAACCTGTCTTAAATTTAGCATCTCGATACAGGCAATAAAAATTTAATTATGTAATGGGGATGGTACACCTGGAGATACACACTTTATGTCAAAAATATCTCCATTAATCCATTATAGATACTGCCACATATCGACGATTTAAAACTGAGACTTCGAAAGGAATTTCATTGAAACCTCCTGAATAGAGAAATGTGTAAAGTAATTTAATACCCTTAATGCTTGTTTTAAAATTAAGTTAATTTCGTTTAAGCGCTTAATTCTTTCAGAGCTTCATGTTTTGCAGTTTCGAGCATCGTGTCTCCAAGAGGTATGAAACAAGTAAATCCTGAATCGTGAAACAATGATGGGATCTATTTAGGCACTAACCACTTGTTTTAACCCTTTAATTAATCATGATCAGGGGTTGGTATTTACTTTCGTAGATTGGAGTATTGGGACTCCGACGACTCTTTAACGCAAGAAATCCCGAATTGTGAAATCACGATGGGATTTATTATAATTAAACCTTCTTACTTCTTAATAAAAATAGCATTAGCTTTTAAGAATTCCTTGACTTCGGAGCTTAAGGAGACTCAAGGTCGGCTGTTTGATTTCCAGAATTGCGACTGATTAACAATTTGTTAAGTATGTTTTAAACCTTAATTAATCATGATAAAAAGGTATTTCGTGAAAAGCGTGTCAGGACATTTGAAATGTTGCTTAAGTTGATATGGCCGAAAAATAATCATGTGAAAGGCTTAGAAAGACGTTACCGTTTTTAATTATTACTTTAAAATTTGTTCAATTCCTTTTAAACAATCCCTTTTTCGAGACTTCGGTACTGGTACTTTGGGGTTGTTATTAAAAAACATACTTTTTGAATAGTTGAACCTCGAAAACCTAAAAATCCTGAAAGACCTTTTGACCCATTTTTAGAACTATGGGCGGCTCCGTAACCAGAGAAAAAGGAGACTTTGATTTAGAGGAGAAAAATAAACTTTGTTTCAACATAGGTTCCATCTAGGGATCTCATCTCCTTGCAGGACGAGAAGAACAATATACCACGTGCCTTTATTGGGCAAATGGAGTCATTAGTTTGTTTTTGCAAAAACTTGTTTAGGAAGAGGGTGCAGAGGAAAAGGGGGTTTCATCTTTATCTCTGAAAGATTTCGAAACCCAATCGCTCTTTAATCTCAATTTTAGGCTATTTGAATTCCTCTTTCTTGATATTGATTAGTGGTCTTCTTAAGATAACCCAAACAACCTTAGGAATTTTAACAGGTTCTATTGATCTTTCTTGCCTCAAGGTGAAGTAATTTTAATTTTTTTTAAATCAAGGAGCCCTATGAGAACTTGGGATGTAGATCGAAATTCAAAGAAAACTAATTTATCAGAGTACAATATAATTCATGTATAACAACCTTACAAATATCTTAGACATTACTTCACTACCAGCGAGTCTGTTCAGTACCCCGGTGAATTTATATCATTCCCTTTATTGAATTTCCTTTCACCACTTCAAATTGTAACTTTGCATTTAAATGTTGAGATGAGGGAAATCATTTTATGAATTTCCTTTCATCATCTCTTTTTGGACTAGATGGGGGAAATCAATTTTTGAATTTCCTTTCACCATCTGTCTTATACTTTCTTTGAAATGAAGTGGGGGAAATCAATTATTATAAATTATACCAAGGGTGATATCTGTGTATAATTTTGCAATAGAGGTTTGTCAACTCACTTTGATTACTCTAGATCAGTTTCTTTTCGGCCTTCAAAACATCTTAGTCTGCAAGAAAAGTTATGGGGGAATTTTATTTCCAGGGGTCTTCTTTCAAGAAAGACTAAGATTTTTTAGAACCTGTTAAAAGAACTAAGAGAGTAAGGATTAGCCTATACATATCTTTGTTCAGTAAGAGTTTGAGGAGTCGTGAGGACTTGCCTTTCCTTTAAAGATTCGTTTGTCGGCCTTAAGAGATAAAGTGTAACCTCTCCTTCCTCTGTGGAAATCATGGGAAGGCATCTGGGGTGAAGGGGAAAATACCACATATTGAAAAAGGATGATAGAGAAGGCTTTGGGTTTCAAAAAAATAGTTGTGGTAACGTAGTCCCGACTCTTAGAACCCTTTCTTTGAGGTCACTTTACTTCTCCTGTTTGTTTTACATATTTTTATATTATCCAGAGGATTAAAATTTCTTTCTTTTGATGATATCTCAGGCAAATATGTTCATACTCATGAGACCATTGTTTCACTTAGGTGATATTCATTTGAAATATAGATATTTTGAAAACTCGTACCTTTTCCTTACCACTTTGTTCTCATCTTAGTAATTTATTTTTTATCACCTGTTTCGAGTGAATCGATACATGACTATTTGTTTTCTTCTGTTTGACACTCAGGCTGTAGACCACAATCCTGGAAGAAGACAACATGAAAAGAGTCAGGGTTTTAAGATTGATAGAATCCAATGTGTTGAATATTTTATATCTCTATTTCTAGGAGATCACTAACCTATTTTATTTGCAGTGAAAGTAAAACTTACCAAAAAACCTATAAAAATAGAAAACACAAATCGATATATATAGTGGAATTTTGGAAATCGTTTATTGCATATAGTGCTTCAGATAACGCCCTTTGATAGGGTCATTGAGGATTTTACAATCCAAATTTTCTAACAGAAATGAGTTCTTTCCTTTAGAAGTTGAGACTTTGAACGATCCATACCAGATATGATCAAATTTTCCATGTTTTGTTGAGTCTTCCCTCCTAGCATCCCATTTCAAGACTAAATCACCAAGGAAGAATTCCCTATCTTTAGCCTTATGATCGAACAATGCTTTCATGTTGTCTTGATATTTTTGCATCCTTTCATCCACCTCAGCCCTATTTTGCTGAACTTCAATCAGTTGATTTATTATTCTTGTGACATGGTTTGGTTCTTCTTTTTCCTACTGCCAAAGTTTCATCACATGTAGAGCCAGGTTTATGGGTAATACCACGTCAGTCCCATATACCATTTGAAATGGAGAAGTGCTAATCAATTTCTTGGTGCCTATTTGATTTTCCCATAAGGTGTATTTCAAATGTGAATGCCAAGATTTTTTTTATTTTCGTTCAACACCTTCTTAATTATGGCAATTAATATTTTATTTGATGATTCATCCAACCCATTTCCTTGGAGGTAGTATGTCATGAAGTGACCCAATATAATATTGTACTTTTGGAAAAAGATGACCATTTCCATAGATTTGAATTCTTGGGAATTATCTGTAACTATCTTTCAGGGACAACCAAATCTAGATAATACATTTTCTTTCAGGAATTCTATTACCACTGGATCTGTGGCTTTTCTAGTTAGAATATATTCTACCCATTTGGTGAAATAATCCATAGCGGTCATGATCCATTTGTGTTGTGAATTGGAATGTGGATTAATTTCTCCTATAAAATCCAACCCCCATTGTTGGAATGGAGCTTCCGTTTTAACCCAGACCAGATGTAGTGTTGGGAGTTTCTGCTTGCCTGCAAATAATTGGCATGAATTGCAGGCTCTGACTTTGGCATTTACATCTGCTAATAATTTAGGCCAATAATATCCTGCTTTCAAGATTTTGTAAGTTGTTGCTCTCCAAACATGATGTCCTCCACATACTCCCTTGTGGAATTCATTTATGACCCTTTTAGTCTCCGATTCTACTAGACAAGCCAATAGAAAACCCAGAGGGTCTTTCAAATACAATTGGCTCTCTGAAATATAGGACTTCATCGCATGCAATTTCAACATTCTAACTTTAGATGGAGTCATATCACTTGGGAATTTCAAAGTGAGAATATAAGATACTATATCTTTGTACCACACCGAAGTTGTAAACTTTTCTTCTATACTGGTTGTAGCTATTTGGTCATCGAGTTCGTCCATATCCATACATCCTTCATACTCTTGTAGATTATTTATACCGAGCGCTCTAAAATTTTATTTGGCTAGTAGCTTAGCCAAACCTTTTCCCTTTATGAGATTTGTTGGTTTCACTTCTAAATCGAATCCTTGAATATTAGCAAGCCATTGATCCCTCTTCCCATCGCTATCAAGTTGAACCAATATGTCTTTAACAGAACTGGTGGGTACATATGAAATTATCTTGGAGTGTAATACATAGGTTCTGAAATCCTTTAGTGCATTCACCATTGTGTATGCCTACTTTTCCATTATGTCATATTTCAATTCTGCGTCTTTGAGGCTTTTACTAAAGAATGCTATTGGTTGCTCAAAACCTTCTTCGTTCTTTTGTAGAAGTACTGCTATGATTGTGTGTTTAGATGCAAATGAGAAGATTAAAATTTCCTTGATATAATCAGGGCTTTCCATTACAGGTGCTGCACCTATAATTTTCTTTATGTGCGCAAATGATTCTTTATCTCCGGCCGTCCATTTAACTTCGTTGTTCTTCTTGAGCATATCTATAATCAATTTCACAATTTCAGCAAAGTTCAGGATTAATCTCCTCAAAAAAAAAATCCCTAAAAATGACTGGATCTCTTTTATATTTCTAGGAATATTTATAGTTTCAATAGATTCAACCCTTTTAGGATCAATTTTAATTCCGTCCTGAGATGCAATATGGCCCAAGAGTTTACCTTCTTCCATTGCAAAGTGAAACTTCTTTGGATTTAAAGACAAACCAAATTTGCGACATTTCTTGAACTTTTGCTTGAGATGTATCAGATGATCTTCATCAGATTTAGAAAAAATGGTCAGATCATCAAGATAAATAACCACGAATTTATCTATTTCACCGACAAAGGTGATATCCATAGCCCATTGGAAGGTAGCACCTGCATTCATTAAACCGAATGGAATTTTATCATACATAAATGTACCCCAAGGGGTGGTGAAGGATGTTTTTTCTCTATCGTCTTCATTGACAACAATATGATTGTAACCCGAAAAATCGTCGATCATGGAAATCCTATTTTCTCCGACTACTTTTTCTAAAACATGGTCCATTTTGGGTAGAGGATAATTGTCTTTAAGAGATGATTTATTTAAATTTCTAAAATCTACACACAGCATGATTTCTCTGCTCTTCTTCCTGACCAAGACCAGGTTGGATACCCACTTAGAGTACCTGAGTGGTACAATTATTTTGGCATCCAGGAGTTTTTTTACTTCTTTTTTGACCACGGGCAATAATATGGGATTGATTTTCCTGAGCTTCTGTCTGAAAGGTTTAACACCTGGATTTAAAGGAATATTGTGTTCAATCATAGTGGTGTCATAAGTTCTCATCTCGTTGTAAGACCAGGAAAATACGTATTTATACTTCTCGAGTAAATCTTCATATTTTCCTTTCATCTCAGGAGGAAGATATTTTGATATTTTTACTATTCTAGGTTTTTCTTTAGTGCCAATATCGCAATCTTCAACTTCCTCTGGCTGAGGTTGCAATGCAGATTTCAATGGCATATCATTATGGTCAAATAATCTTTCTAAGGGAATTATACCTTTAGGGATTTGATTATTTTTTAGTACCAACATGCGGTGATTTATGATCTTACCTTAGAACTCTTGAGGATCTTCCCCTTCTTGTATAATCCAAGTATGATCGTTCTGGTTTTATTGGTTGATGTTGTAAGTTTTAAACCTGTGAAGTAAAGAAATGCATATATATTCTTAAGCAAAACATAATTGAATCAATGGCTCATACACAGAGTACACAAAGATTTTATGTCGGAAACCCTCAACTGGGAAAACCTTTCTTATATTCATTATATCGAATTTCACCATTCACCATACAATATATATACAATGTTTTTAGGTATTTCGTAGATACCTAACCCTAATCCCTTAATTCAGGATTAATTTATAAAACTGCAAAAAATAGCAAAATCCGCTAAAAATAGCAAAAACCGCCCAAAAAAAAACATTCGGTGCATTGCCCTGAACACTTCACGTAACCAGGGGGGCATACTTGCCCCCCCTTGGGACCCCTATTAGGTATGTGTTATATTCTTTGCATGTGTGTGTGTGTGGGTGCGTCAGATAAAACAACTACGTCTGACGATCCCTTTACCTAGAGCTCTATCGTGTGCGTCGGGCGCTTTCCTAGGGGGGTCCCAGGGGGGGGTAGGTATGCCCCCCCCTTGGTTACGTGCAAGGTTCGGGGCAGCGCCCTGAATTTATTTTTTTGGGGCGGTTTTTGCTATTTTTAGCGGATTTGTAAATTAATCCCGGATTAAGGGATTAGGGTTTTGGTATCTACGGAATACCTAAAAACATTGTATATATTGTATGGCGAATGGTGAAATTCGATATAATGAAAATAAAAAAGGTTTTCTCGATTATGGGTTTCCATTATAAAATCTCTGTGTACTCTGTGTATGAGCCATTGATTAATTTATGTATTTCTTAAGAATCTATATGCATTGCTTTACTTCGCAGGTTTAAAACTTACATGTGGTATCAGAGCTCATTTTTGGCTTCAGAGAGATGCCTTTGTTGCTGAGGGTTTGGCTCGGTCTTGATAAGTTTATCTTGGGTCTGTGATAAACCTGGGTTTAGTGGGAGCTTTTGCAGTGGAGATTCAAGTAAAGAAAGAGGAATGGTGAGCTCATCTAGAATTGAGATAGAGAAGTTCAATGGTAAAAACTTTGAGCTATGGAAGCTCAAGATGGAGGACCTTCTTGTAGACAAAGAACAATGTATCGTTGTGGATCCTGGTACACAACCTACTGGTACACCATCTACAAGCACACAGGCTACTGGTACACAACCTACCAGTACACAAACTACTAGTACACCAGTTACTGGTATGTCGAAGGAAGATTGGGACAAGTTGGACAGAAG